>QRDG01002296.1:0-68343 GCA_012064385.1 Puccinellia tenuiflora
TTTTCTGGCGTCGTTGCCGGGGATCATGGAGCTACAGAAAGGGGAGTCTCACACTCCAATCACTTTAGTTTTTTTTGTCTTGCTTGTTTTATTTCTCGTTAGCTTATTTTTCCTGTTGCAAAATTTTAAAACCAAAAAAAAAATCAGTGTAATCTTTATTTCAGTTTTGTTTATCTTTTATCTAGTAGCCATGTTTTCTCCTAAGTTTGGTATGAAAGATGTTAAGGTAGGAAGTGGGGATGTTGTTGGAAAGGATAACATTGAATAATTCCTCACTTTCGTTAGCAAACTCTATCTCATGATAAAAGGTCAATAGTAGAGCTAACTAATAGTTATGATTCGCTATATCTTGTTTGGTAGCTCGTCTGAGAAGAGGTTTGATAATTTAAATCCCATATTACAGCAAATGTTTCTTATGCTTGATAGCATGGAAGGAGGAAAGGAAAAGATCTTTTGTTAGAAACTCTTCTCCATGAATTTGATGATATAGTTAAGGAAGCTAGGAAAATATTTGCTCGATCGTGCTCTTGGTTCATATCCTAATATTCATTACTCTTTGGATGTTAGCGATGAAAATTTAAGGAAGTACACTCGAAAAACTAAGATTGAGGAAAAAACTTGATATTGCTATACCATTTAAACTCCTAGGGATATCCGATGCTTTGGAAAACAATTTTGGTTGGATTGCTCCTCAAAATCTATTCGATGAGAGTAGTCAACCAAAGAGAAAGGAGAAGGGTGATTCTCATCCCTATATTGGTAATATCCAATTCATTTATGATAAATTGCTAATGTTCATTTGAATAATGATGATGCCCTCGATTTTGAGAAAACTTGATATTTGACATTGCGCCTAGCTAAAAGGCATTAAAGAAAAGCGCTTGTTGGGAGGCAACCCATCTTTTACTTTCAGTTTGCTTTTTTACTTTCTTGAGTATTGAAGTTGTTGCCTGTAGCAACTTCATTGTATCCTTTTATTTGGTTTTTTGTGCCAAGTTTATCCTCTAATGCATTGAAAGTGCGAGGTGTTGTTTGCTGTCCAGAAACAGATTTCTGTCCTTCACGTTCGAAAATCAAAATATCTCTGAATTTTATGTTTTTATGTATTTTAGAAAGCAAGCCTGATACTTTTATCAATCTTTCGTTAGTTTGAGTTTCTATTTGAGCTACAGAAGTGCTCCGACAAATTCGATCTTTACAGACTGTTCAGATTTGACAGATTCTGTTTTTTATTTTGTTTCGTCTCTTTACTATCGTCAAATGTGATATCTAGAGGTGGGAGTGCCACATTGAGGCTTAGTAAACAGTAGCTAATGCCTAATAAATTTGTTTTGCAATTTGTCTTGAGTTGAACACATGTGCATTTTAATTTATGAGCACTAACCCTCTAATCAATTTATGAGAAGTTTGTGTGAAGGAGTTTTTAAGTCCAAGGAGAGGATAATGAAGAATTGAAGATGGATCAGAGCTCAAGCTTGGGGATGCCCCCATGGCACCCCCTCTGAATATCAAGAACTATCAAGCGTCAAAGCTTGGGGATGCCCATGGCATCCCCTCTTCTTCATCGACTATCATGAGGTCGTCTTCGTTGAACTAAGTTTTTATCACGTTACATATTATGTGCTATACTTGAGCGTCTTTTTACTTCAGTTTTGTTTGTTTGTTTGCTGGTCATATGCTTGTTGGATCCTTGCTTTGTTTATGTGGGAGAGAGACACGCTCCGCTTTTTCGTTTGAATACTTCTGCTTCGCTTATATTTGTGAGTATTCTTAGCTTCTGTCTGTTTGCTAGAGCTCTCGCTTTTAGCTTTTAGTTTATTTAGAGCTTCTAGTATTGGTGTTAAACTCTCTTGTTCTTCACTTATATTTGTTGGAGATTGTTATTGATAAATTGGTTGAATTGTCAAATTGCAAATGCTATTCATGTGACAGTGGAATGAAACGAAAGCCTGCATAGTATTGTAGATCATTGTGTGGATACTTGATACTTCTCATTTGTTTTGAGATATTAAGATGAATGCTTAAAATTTCGGTTATTTTAGTGGAATTGATTAGTAAAGAAATACTGTTAAACGCTTGAAACTGTGTGGTGTTTCGTAGTTGTTAATTCATTAAGCTAATCTTTCCATCAAAAGAATTGTTTTGGTCAATAAGGGAGACGGTGTGGAGCTTTTATGGTTATTATTGACTAATGTCTTATGTTACCCTGTTACCGGTTAATATTAGATGTTTGCTTCAAATACNCTTATTTAGAGCTGCTAGTAGTTGTTGTTAAACTCTCTTGTTCTTCACTTATATTTGTTGGAGAGTTGTTATTGATAAATTGCTTGAATTGTCAAAGTGACAAAATGCTATTCATGTGATAGTGGAATGAAACGAAAGGAGCATAGTATTGTAGATCATTGTGTGGATACTTGATACTTCTCATTTGTTTTGAGATATTAAGATGAATGCTTAACTTGCTGGTTATTTTCGTGTAATTGATTAGTAAAGAAATACTATTAAAAGCTTGAAACTGTGTGGTGTTTCGTAGTTTGTTAATTCATTAAGCTAATCTTTCCATCAAAAGAATTGTTTGGTCAATTAAGGGAGACAGTGTGGAGCTTTATGGTTATGATTGACTAATGTCTATGTACTCTGTTACCGATTAATATTAGATTTTGCTTCAAATACTTCTTTGCTAAGCCTAAAAATTCGTACTGACTGTATGGTTCACTCGTGCATCCAAATCCCAAAGCCAAACTATCCTGCCAGCTGAGTCCACCATATCTACCTATGCATGGTATTTCTTGCCATTCCAAGTAAATTTGTCATGTGCTATCTTTAAAAATTCAAAATATTCCTTTTGTGCCTCTGTTTTTAAGCTCATGAGGGAGCAGTAGAGAGCTAGATATAACTCGTGACGAGCAACGTCATTTCCCCCCTTTTCACCCAGTGTCGATGGATTACGTCTTCACTTGAATCAACCCGAGAGCATCTTAAGCAAAAATATAAATATAACTCACCATTCTCCTCCGCGCAAAGAAAATCTGAGAAATCGGCTAACATTGGACAGTGGTGAAACCAAGGAGAAAAAGGAGCGTACTCGCTTCTCTAAAAACCAGCTGCTCTCACAAGTCTAAAAGCCTTGCTTGTTATGGGAGACTAGATAGCTTCTCTGTTGTGAAGTCATGACAAAAGTATGCATGTCTCAAAATTGTTTTACTTCTGTTTCATAAAATAAAAAGCTCTAGCACATGACTAATCCCTGCTTCCCTCTGCAAAGGGCCTTTCTTTTAATTTTCAATGTTTAGTCAGTTTCCTCTTCCTTCTATCTCCACCAAAGCAAACATCTAGCATTGACCCTGGGTATCATCGATCACATTGCATCGTCAGATTAAACATGAATCTTTATATTGACTTTACCGTTGGAAGTTGAGGTTTTTTGCTAAAACTTACATCTTCTTTGTTTTGATTCTCAAACACTTGTCATGGAATTGTTACCTATGTGAATTAATCAAATATGTGGATCACATTGCTTTCATGTCTTTAACGTACTATTTATGAAAGGTTTTGCTTGAATGATTCAACTTGGTTATTCATTGCTTCTTGCTATCAACTATAGACAATTGTTTTGTATCACTTCATTCACATCCTATGCTTTGCATTACTATCTTGATCACGATTGTGTTGGTTGCATGTCTCATCAAAAATTATTTTGTTATCACTTACCTACTCGAGGACGAGTAGGAGTTAAGCTTGGGATGCTGATACGTGTCAAACGTATCTATAATTTTTTATCGATCCATGCTAGTTTTGTGATGTTGTCACATGTTTTTATTATCATATTAATCATTTTTATGCATTTCGTTGGACTAACCTATTGACAAGATGCCCAGTGCCAGTTTTCTGTTTTTGCTGTTTTTGTATTTCAGAAAAGTCACTTCAGGAAATATCATCGGATTGCGCTGAAAATTTACTGAGATTTTTTATGCGACGGAAGACACCTGTGGACCAAAGGGCGGCCTGTGGGGCCACCCACAGGGCAGGGACGGCCTGCTACCGCGGTCCCACCTGGACCCGCGAGTGGGACCCGCCCCTGCTCCTGGGGCGTCCCCTCGGCCCCCTCCGACGCCTATAAAATCCCTTTTAACCTAAAAACGACGGTGCGGCCATTATTTTCCAGAAAAGTCATCCCGAGGCGCCGTCAACTCAAACCCTAGTTCGGGGGTGATTCTGAAGCAGATCCCGGCACTCTACCGGAGGGGAGATCGATCCCGGAGGGCTCTTCATCGCCATGCCTTCCTCCGGGATGATTTGTGAGTAGTCCCACCTTGAACCTTGGGTCCATGGCAGTAGCTAGATGGTAGTCTCTCTCTCTTGTGCTTCATGTCTTATGATCTTGTGAGCTGCCTAACATGATCAAGATCGATTATTGTAATGCTATGTGATGTGTTTGGTGGGATCCGATGGATTATAAAGTTATGATCAGATTGTGCATGATTCTTATATGTTGATTTATGTTCTTGCATGCTCTCCGATGTGCGTAGTTACTTTGGCCAAGTGATTGTGTGTATCTCCAAGAGAGAGTATTTATGCTAGATAGTGGGTTCATGCCCCCTTTTGTTCCTGGGCACGAGTGACAGAAACGTCTAAGGGTGAGGGTGTGCTATTGCTACTAAGGGTAAAATAGCGGTGTTAAAGTCTATTTTGATATTTAATATTGCTTACTTCATGCGCTTTACTTAATGCAAATGTCTGTTGCTTGCAACTTAATACCGATTGGTGACAGGCTGGATAGCGATCCCATGGTGGACTTTTTAGACAAAGATGTAGTTGGACTCAACGGTCTTTGTTCATTGTCGTGATGCCTACTTAAATATTATCATGTTCTCTTTGTCATAGATAGATTAAGTTTGTGTTTATAATCTTGTCAATTGCCTAGCTGTAATTTGTTTACCCATCATATGAATGTTCTATTTACTCGAGAGACTCCACTAGTGAACCCATGTCCCCCGTGAAAGAACAACTATGGCAAACAAGCAATGGAGATTTTTCAAAGAAATGGAAGAGATAAATCTTCCGCACGGATAAACCGGCAAAATCTCCAATACCGAAACCGCATTAGAAGATGCATATGAAAACCGTTTTCGGTGAACTTGGATTTGTCATGACAAGCACGACAAGCACCAAGACCACACCACGATTCGAGACAAATAAGAACAAATAAAGATGATTGCATGGATGCAAAGGTTTGTGCTCTCTACGGCAACACGATCACGATATTCGGTCGAGAGCCCTCTTGATAGTACGGTTATCTATCCTATAACCCGGTCTCTCACTAAACATCATGAGACCGGTAAAATAGAAACCCTATCCAGAACATACCTTTGTCTTGCACTTAAACCACTTGAGGTCGATGAAGACGATCTTCATCTCCTCAAGACGCACCACCTTCCTCGATTGCGCTTCGGTGAAGATTCATTTGATGCTCCCCCATACACCAAGATGGGAGACGCTCTCTTCAGCATATCTTCACTTGGCCTTGAGTGATGATCAACCCGCACAAAGCCTTGATCAACACACACTTTTCTTCTTCCCTTAACCTTGACTCCAACAAATGGAGAACAAGCAAACAAATAGACAACCTGCAAATATAGCTCAATACAAATATTAGTCCATAGAGATTGTCATTAATTACCAAAAACATGCATGGGGGCAACCATGCACTTTCAATCTCCCCCATTTTGGTAATTGATGACAATCCCTTTTCAAGAGGGTTTATATAACGAATAGAGCATCCTTGCATGACAAACAAGCAAGAATGCAAAGTGCATTAAAGGCAAATGAAACAAAAGCATAAAACCCAAATTCCCTTAAACCCTCTAAACTTCTCCCCCATTGGCATCGATTGCCGAAATGGGAAAAAAATTAGAGAGCCAATATAATATGAGTTCCTCCATAAAGGTGATGACAATCCCTTTTAACGGAAAAATAGAGGAAATCAAATTATATTGAGGATCAAAAGATTGCAACAAGATGAAATCATTTTAAACATCTCCACAAAGGAGAAAAGCAATCAAAAGGATCCAAAGTGAGAGTTCTAATAAAAACGGAGAAGCTCCCCAATTTTCATGCACAATTGAGGAGTGCACAAAAATGGCATCCTCACTCCCAAAATTATCTAGAACACGCAACAAGTGCAAGACTGCATAATGCAAAAGCAAATCATAGCACTTGCACCAAAGATGTGGTTGAGCCAAAAGAGATACCAATTTTCAAAAAATCAACATAAGATAGGCCCAACCGATATAAAAGGAAGATCTTTAAAAAGTATGTTCACAAGCTTAGGGATACCAATTGGAAACTAAAACCAATTGAAAAAGCCAAAAGCTAGTGAGAGCATTTAGTCAAAGAAAAATCAACATGCTCACCATGGTAGGCATGAAGTCAAAGATCTTCAACAACTACATGAGTGTGCAAAGATACCAATAAACAATAAGACAAGCACTCATGAGACAAATTTGGAGCCACCAAAGAATTATAGATGAAAACAAGGTAGCTCGAAAGAAATAGGATACCAACTAAAAGGTGACCTCTCATATGTATAGGTTTCTAAGTAGACAAATCATTGATGATATACATCCACAAAGAAACTTGCACATATGAAATGGTCCGGGAAAAAGAGAACAAGGTATCCAAAAGGAAGTCATAAATATACAAACGAGATTGTTGCTTAAAAGCATAGCACATAGCTCAAATTTATCTCATTGTATATAAATGAACTTCAAATATATCAAATGCATCACACATATCACTAAGGGAACAAGAGATAGTGGAGATGCTTTGAAATAGGCAACAAGTATCACAAAGGAATAATATCAATTGAAGAAAAGGTTTTTGCAAATTCATCACACATATCACAAAGATATATTAAGTGAAGGAAATAAGCCAAAACCACAACAATTGCACATAAAGGATTTCAAGCCAAAAGGCAACCTACACAAGGTTGAATACTAGAAAAATATGCATGGGATAGATACTTGTTACCGAGATGGCATTGGTAATGAAGAAGATGGGAATTTTGATTATCATCAAAGCTTGACTCCAACAATCACATGGTGAGAACACCTTCCTTATTAATGAGACAAGCATCCACTGCATCTCCATTGTACCTAAAACAAAATTAGAATACAAAATGGTTCCCAAACTCATTGGGTTCCATAGTAGTTAGATCAACTACAATATATAGGAAACACTCCACATAAATATGTGCATATAGATATGAAATTGAATTTCATGCACATCTTAGCCGATTTAGGATTCGGTGGAGTATCCCCTATATATTGGATCAAGAAAGATAAGCATGCTAAAATAATATAAATTAGTAACTGAGCATGCAAAGGCTTTCTAGAACCAAAAGAGATACAATTTGGACGAAAACACAAAGTGAACCAAAAAGGTTGTCCAAATTATATCAAAATCCAATCAACACATGAATTAGGAGAAATCAAATCAACCTATGATTGATTCCAAAACACATCAACACATGAAGTGTGATATCAAAAGGAATCAAATCAACACAACAAATGATCGATAAGACACCAATTGAAAATAAGATACCAATTAAAACAAAAAATTATCAACTAGGAGAAAAGATACCAAGAAGAGGGTGATACTTGACCGAAATCAAGTAAAGTTAAAATAAGGCAAAAGTTATCAAGACTCCCACAATAAATATCAATTGGAACAAATATCTATGGAGGAGATATTAAATTCCAATTAATACCAATTGAAGGTGCCAACACAAGATAACGAATCAAATGCCAATTGAGAGGATCAATAATTGATAGAAAGAATAGTGTTCTTAAATAAAAAGGAATGCTCCCCCAAGATTAATGCATTATCTTAGATATTTGCATTTGAATACAAAATGCATGCACAAGGGATCATTACTCTCCATATTTTATCTAAAACACTAAACACTACCGATTGAAAGATAGGATCCATTCAAAAGGCAAGGAAGGCAATAGATAAAGCAAACAACGCAAGAGCCAATGTGAAGATGGTCTATAAAATCCACCACAATTACTAGTATCACTTGTCATGGACAAGGAGTATATAGAGAAATTTCTCGGTGGTATAAAGGAATGATGTACAAGACCAACTCCACCACAAACTAGCAAATGGAAAAAGATAGGAATTAAAACACCATTTTTAAAGAGGTTTGTTGGTAGTTTCAATTATTCGAACCAACCGGAAAAGCCATGGTTAGAATAAAAGGAAACAAATGGTTTCTCACATAATATATGGAAATGCATATTAGAGAAAAACCACACCAAGCAACCTCACACAAACAAGAACCAAAGGGTAACCACAAAGGAAAATTGGAACTTGTTTGAGTAAACATGCCACATAGGAAATGGATAATGTACAATATCAACTCTAAGTGGCAAACCTCAAATGTTCACATTTTTATGGGATTGTAATATGCACATAGCTTATTACTCCCCCATAATGTGATAATTCATTTTATTTTAAACAAGAGGCAAATAAAACCAACTAGAGAAATTAATGGACATTGTAGAATTTGAATTTCTCATGAATATGACATACCACATAGTAGCTAGATAATATTGAAATATCAATACTAGGTGGTGTGCTTCATGTACACACATTTTTAGGTTTGTGAGGTGCACAAAGCACATCACTCCCCCAAAATGGGATAGTCCATTAATATCTCAAAGAGCCAAATGAAATCCACACAAGATTCAAAAAGATCAACGCAAAGTTACACATACATGATATACAACTATCTTACATAACCTTGAGTAACAAGACAAGTAGGAAGGTAGCATATCACATACAAACACATGCTAGGAACAAAACTAACACATGCTAGGGAGCAAGCAACTTTCAATGAATATGTGAATTAAGTACAAGTTACCGCAAGGAGGAGCATTGGATATGAGATAGATATGTGGTAATCCAATTGACTTGGCTTGAGAAATAAACCCATGAAGATCCCTTAATTCTTCAAAAATAGCCAAGTCACCAATGTCCTCCACATCAACCTATTGATCAAGTTGAAGCTTGTTGGTCCCCAACCAAGTTGGGTCCTAAGAGGTTAGTCACAATAGGCTTGGGAACCCAAATGGTGCTTTTCTTGACACCACTTTGAGCTCCCACATATTTTGGCAAACACATTGCCACTTCTATCCTTCCCAAGAGAATAATCATCATCAATTATGATAGGGTTGGATAAGGTACCGTTAGTGCATGAAGAAGCAAAATGACCTTTGCCGCGGCAAAGGTAGCAACACCGACTCTTCTTCTTCTTAATAGGCTCCTCAACTTGAGGAGCAATAACTTGAGTCTTCTTGGGAGGTGGCCTTTGTTCAACTCGTGGTTGAGCACGAGATTGAACAAGGGGCCGCTTCCCTAGTTGCTTCTCACTAAGAGGCTTCTTCTTCATTGGGCAATCCCGAACATGGTGCCCTTCAACCTTGCACTTGAAGCAAGTGATCTTGGCCGGATTCTTGACTTGAACTTGGCCCTTATTCTTCTTCTCAACCTTGGACTTGTTCTTGTTGTTGGAGTTGAATCCAAGTCCACTCTTGTCATTGGGGGATTGTTGCACACTCAACATGTTGTCAAGTGCACGCTTCCCTTCATGACGCTTTTCCAAGCCTTTCTTCATAGAATTGGCTTGGGCCTTGAGCTCTCCTCTTTTCTCTACATGGTTAGTGACAACACAAGTACTAGAGGAGGTAGATGCATCATTGTTAGAGCAACAAGGCAAAGCAAGTAATTCATCACATGATGTACCAACATTCTTAGTGGATGAACTACTAGGACTAGCACATGGCAATATAGCATTGTTAATTAAGGTTGTGCTAATATCCACATGAGGCTCACTTGATGTTTAGTGATGGCCTCATGAGCTAACTTAAGACAAGCATAGGATGCTAGAAGATCATCATTGGAGCTAGATAGCTTTTTATGATTTTCTTCCAACTCCCTATACTTGCTAGTTAGCAACTCAAGTTGAGCCCTTAGCTCAACATTCTCCTTCAAAGTAGATGCTTCACAAGAAATTGAGTTAGTAGCACAAGCATCATTGACCTTAGGGATGGAAGAAGAAATCTTAGCAAGCTCTTCATTTAATTTAGCATTTTCATTTTTCGTGACCTTATATTTAGCAATGGCATGGTCACGTTCTTTAATGATTTTAGAAATTATTTCATTGTGAGACTCCTCGATAGAATCTAGTTTCTCCTCAAGAGAAGCACGAGTCTCTTGCTCTTCCTCAAGAGCATCTTCTAACGATGCTTTTTCCATAGCATCATCTCTTTCGATCTTACCCTTTTCTTCAAGGCTTGCTTCCAAGGCCTCAATAGTTTCCCCACGCTCAATAAGAGTGCTCATGATTTCAAAGAGGTTAGCTTGGGCACTTTTATTACTAGGAAGGGCTTTGAGAATCATTAGACCTTTATTTTGAAGAAGGGCATTAACTTTTTCCATATCATCTTCTTCATCATTATTATCATCATTGTCATTACTAGAAGAAGATTTAGCCATGAGACAATGAGAGGTGGATGAAGAAGAATAATTAAATTTTGAACTACTCAAGTTCAAATCTTGTTCCACAATTAATTGGGTTTCCTCTATATTAATATTCATGCAAGAGTTAGAGGGAACACAAGCATTTTTATCATTGGAACAAGATAAAGCAAGCATATCATCATTAGATTTATCTAAGCAATTTTTGGATGATATACAAGGACTATCAACACTAGCATGTATGATATTAGGAGTGCTAGAAGAGTTTATGTCCAAAGATGAGGCATTGCAACAAGCTAGAGATAAAAGATTATCAAAGAATAGCTCACTATCAATATTGCAAGACCTATCACTACTCACCATCACATTGGATTGTGGCTTACCACATTTTGGTGAAGTAGACGAAGATGAGAACTCGTCACGGCCGGAGGTGGAAGGAGAACAATTACCCTCAATAGAGTTGGACACTCCATATTTATCTTGAAGCTTGGTCCATAGCTCATGAGCATCCCGGAGAGGCATGATTGACTCAAACACAACTACACTCACAAACTTGCAAAACTCGTTAGATGCTAGAGCATCTAGATATAAGTTTTTCTCATCCTCTAAAGTCTTACTTTCGCAATCCTTTGGAGGAGAAAAACCTATATCTAAGATACGCTCAATATTGGGGTCCAAGACCCGTAAGTGTCTAAGCATATGAGTTTTCCAAACATTAAAATTTGTGCCATTAAATCTAAACAAGGAATTCTGCACTAAATCCCTAGACGACATCTTTACTCTTTAGGCGGTAAAGCCAAACAAGAGAGACGAGGCTCTGATACCAATTGAAAGAACAACTATGCCCGAGATGTCGCCTAGAGGGGGTGTGAATAGGCGATTAAAACTTTTTCCTATTTAGGGGCTTGATAAATGCGGAATAAAACTAGGTGTTTAAATTAACAAGCCAACAACCTAAAATTCTAGGTTTACCTAAAGTGCACCAACAACTTATGCTAAACAAGGCAAGCAACAAGGTGAAAGCTAGATATAGACTTCAAGCACGATGGCTATCACAATGTAAATTTGCATAAGTAAAAGCTCGGGTATAGAAATAACCGAGGCACGCGGAGACGAAGATTTATTCCCGAGTTCCTCCTTGTTAAGGGAGTACGTCTTGTTGGAGGGGTGTGAGCTCGCCACAAAAGGCCTACTCAAGATGCCACAAAGGCCTCACCCTATTCTTCGATGAACCGCACCCAAAGGTTTGGTTCACCTTCCACTATCGGAATCCTTCGGGGCGGATTTCGGAGCCCTTACAACTTTTGGGGCACACACCCACAACTCAATTGGGGGCTCCCAAAGCGTGCCGAGCTCCAAGCGAGTCTTCACGGCACCACCGTCTAGGGTCCAATGACCCAAGAGTAACAAGCTCCCAACCTTCAATCCCACGAATCACCGTGGGGAGCACAACCCGATGCAACAAATGCAAAAGGGCAAGAACACACCAAGTGGTCAAATTCTTCTCCCAAAATCCAACCGAAGCAACTAATACTACGGAGGGATTTAGGAGGAAGAACGGAGGAGAAACACCAAGAACTCCAAAATCTAGATCCCACGAGTTCCCCTCACTTAGAGGAGATTTTGTTTGGTGGAAAGATGGATCTAGATCTCCTCTCTTGTTTCCCTAAATTTGGGCAAGAATCATCGGAGGGATTAGAGGGAATCGAGCTCTCAAAATGTTGGCAATGGAGGAGCGAGAGTAAGGGATGAGATCTGCACAAAAAATGGGGAAGAAACTCCTTTTATAGTGGGCTCCAAAAATGAAGCCGTTGGAAAGAAACAGTGGGACAAAGATGCTAGCAGGCAGCCCGGCGTGGGGCCGGCCTGCAGCCGGCCTGACCGGCACAGAAAACTTTCCATCGATCGATCATAAGCAGGCAGCAGCGCACAGCCCAACAGAAAAGGAAAAAAAATAAAGCAGAGCAGGGAGCCCGGCCCGACACCGGCCATGGGCCGGCCTGGCAATGCAGCCGGCCGGACAGCAGCCCGAAGCTGCCGGCCTGCCCCCGGCCTGGGGCCGGCCTGTGCGCGCGGTGGGGCGGCCGACCACCCGAGAGGCCCGGCCTCGTCCCGGCCGGAGGCCGGCCCGGCCATTTTTTTTTTTCTCTGTTTTAATCTGTTTTAAAAAGGACCGAGAATAAAACCGTAATATCTTTCGCATACGAACTCCGTTTTTGATAAATTTGGACTCGTTGGAATCGTCACAACGAGCACAACAAGAATATGCAGAGAAACATCATAGTCCAAGAATATAATATAAAGATAAATGGGAAAAGGTAAAAGCTCTCATTTGCAAATCGGAAATACAATAACTTTCACCCACGAACTCCGTTTTCGATAATCTTGGACTCGTTGGAATCGTCACAACAAGCACAACAAGATTATGCATAGAAACATCATAGTCCAAGAAAATATTATAAAACCAAATGGGGAAAGTTAAAAACTCTTTTTCGCAAACCGGAAAGGCTATAACTTTTGCAATTGACGTCCGAATGAAATAAAACCAATTTTGTTGGAAAGAGGACGACAAATGCTACCTTTGAAAATGGCAAACAAGAAATGGAGATTTTGCAAAGAAATGGAAGAGATAAATCTTCCGCACGGATAAACCGACAAAATCTCCAATACCGAAACCGCAATAGAAGACGCATATGAAAACCGTTTTCGGTGAACTTGGATTTGTCATGACAAGCACGACAAGCACCAAGACCACACCACGATTCGAGACAAATAAGAACCAATAAAGATGATTGCATGGATGCAAAGGTTTGTGCTCTCTACGGCGATACGATCACGATATTCGGTCGAGAGCCCCTCTTGATATTACGGTTATCTATCCTATAACCCGGTCTCTCACTAAACATCATGAGACCGGTAAAATAGAAACCCTATCAAGAACATACCTTTGTCTTGCGCTTAAACTACTTGAGGTCGATGAAGACGATCTTCATCTCCTCAAGGCGCACCACCTTCCTCGATTGCGCTTCGGTGAAGATTCATTTGATGCTCCCCCATACACCAAGATGGGAGACGCTCTCTTCAGCATATCTTCACTTGGCCTTGAGTGATGATCAACCCGCACAAAGCCTTGATCAACACACACTTTTCTTCTTCCCTTAACCTTGACTCCAACAAATGGAGAACAAGCAAACAAATGGACAACCTGCAAATATAGCTCAATACAAATATTAGTCCATAGAGATTGTCATTAATTACCAAAAACATGCATGGGGGGAACCATGCACTTTCACCCCGGTCCATCTTTTTACATTGATTGCAACCTTTATTCATCACTTTTCATCATCATTACTCCTCTGGTCCATTTTCATAATTCATCTATTTCACTATACAATTAACCGCTTTGTTTTCTGCGAGACCGGAAAGATTGACAACCTTCCCGCCGTTGGGGGCAAAGTATTTTGGTTGAGTGTGTGCAGGTCCACGTCTGTTGAAGATTAAGCGCCAGAGATCTTCAACATTCACTTTGTTGTTGATTTCAAGGTCCTACTGGTTCGATAAACCTCGATTCGTTATCGAGGGAAAACTGCTGCTTGCTACATCTCCGCCTTCGCTTGGGGCACCACCTAACTCTTCATCAGTAGCAATCACTAGCACACTCTCTCACACCTTCTAGGAGGAAAAAAAAAGGAGAGAGTTGGCAGGGGCAAGATATATATAGGCAAAGCAAACTTGTCCCGGTCGGTGTCCCAAACCGGGACTAAAGGCTACACCTTTAGTCCCGGTTGGAGCCACCAACCGGGACTAAAGGTCCTCGCGCCTGACGGCACACCTTTAGTCCCGGTTCGTGGCTGAAACCGGGACTAAAGGTCTCGAACGAACCGGGACTAATGCCTTCCGGTCCCCGTGCGACGTCCTGGCCACTCGAACCAGGACTGATGCTATCATTAGTCCCGGTTCGTGACGTAACCGGGACTAATGCTCTTTTTTCGGCGTGGACAAAAGCCTCGTTTTCCACTAGTGATATAATCGGATGTCCCTCGGAAGCTTTAGTTTTGACGCACATGCGTGAAGGAGGACGCCCTGGATAAACCGATCGCGTATTTTTTCAAAAGATTCTCATTGGTTGAACTAATGCCTCGCTGCCCCTGAGGTCGACGTCAATGTGGATGGAGCCCCAATGTGGATGGAGCCGAAGTTGAACAGGATGGCGCCGAGTCATTTTCACACTTAGAAGCTCCGAGGGTTCGGTGTCGATGCCCTTGACGCCGACCTAGCTTCGGCGCTTAAATCGGTTGGCATCGACTTGTACAGATGTTATATACGGGCATCTCTTGTGAATTGCTTTAGTCCACCAATCCTTGACGGTGTGGAAGTTTTCCTAATCTCCCGGGGCCATGTCACGAAGCCCAAGTCAACTCTTCAAGGATGTCAAAATTCTAGAAGTGAACCGACACTAGAAGAGGAGGTGGGCGGCCGTCTATTTCATTTGGTTGCAAAGCTTTCAAAGTCTACAATTTTGTTACGGTCAAGCCTATCCACCATCCACCGACGATTATGGAGAATCAACCATGTAAAGATTTTACATTTGGGATGCGCCCATGATTTTCAAACCAACAAAGGAATCATTGTGGTGAAGTGTCCCAAAAAATTCCATCTTGTAAACGCCTAGACAATCGACGACAAGTAGCACCCTTTGTTAGTGAGTTTTCACTATCCGGAACATTTTCTTTTGCAATATCGCCACATCCACAATTTAAAAAATTGAGCTATTGAAAGTAACATTAATGTCGTCAGAACAAATGTACAGCTGATTCAAACTCCTGCATGAATTTGAATTAAATACGTTGATGTATTAGGCTCACTTCCTCTTGTTCTAATTCACCATTGGAAATCCTTCACCGGTGGTCGAAATTCGACCCATGCAATTTTCCTGTTGGGCTTTCTATGTTTCTGATACATCTCTCATGAACTATTCCTGCCGGCTCAAAAAGAGAAACGAACTATTCCTGCCTGTTGGGCTTTATGTCGTTGGAAAGTTTCTGGCAATGGGCCATACGTACAATGGCCATCAAGATTCATGGTTGGGTTCTTTTCCTTGCCCTGAACGGCTAAACAAAAAAAAATCAGACCATTCTTTCGAGTCTCGAGTCACAGTAGCAACGCCAATGCACACATACGTGCCGACACGAACTTTGCTGCTATATCACAATCGATCACTCCCGATCAGTACCGTAGTATGCCAGTCCTTCTCTCCTCTTGATCACCATGTCGTCTGTGTCTATTTAGTTAGCTGTTTACCTGATGAGTCTCTCTGGGCATGTAGTCTGGTACAACCCAGCTCCGCTGCTTGCGTATAGCCCCGACGCTCCTGTTCGACCAATAGTTGGATACTCACTCAGTAGAGGCGTGTTTGGTTGCTCGGACGTTTTTTTGCCTCTTTGTATCCGTGGCTCTGGCGAGCCTGGCCCTGAAAAAACGAGGCCTCAGTCATGTTGTGCAGCTCGTTTGGCTGACAACAATGTTCTGGCCAGACCCGTTTCACAGCATGAAATTTGAAAGCCCACGCTGTTTGGTTGCGTTAAAGTGTTCACAGTGCTAATTTCATGGTGTTTGGTTACATGCAAGTGACTTGATGTGCTTACCTTGTTGCCCGAGTGGTGAACATACCACTGTTACCAACAATGTTCTACATACCATGTCTAAACATGCCGAACCATAGGCTTGAATTAACATGCCCTAACTAGTTAGCAAAATAAGTGATGCATCACAAATTCAACACAAGATCTACTTGTGATGCACCACAAGTTCATCATCTGAGGGGTTTAGTATACCGCCTCGCAAAATATATAAGTCTGTCATCAGTTTTATGAAGTTCTACAGAATAGGGGACATATTAGAGGGCATGACAGCAAGCACGTAAGTAGCAACAACATTAAAGCCCCGCCGCCAGCTCGTAGAAGGCGCGATAGTAGGTGAAGTACCACTTCTTCCTGGTTTCCTCATCCCGGGCAAGATAGGCGACACACGCCTCTTCATGATCCATGAGGTAGCTAAGAGCAAGGTGGAGCGTGTTAACCGACAGAGTATTCGGCACACGCGGTTTGCCGAATATGATCTTCATCTGGTCATAGTTCTCAATTGGCGTGTTGATGAAGCATTCGTCCTTGGGGTTAACCTGAATTAGGGACACATGATGGCACTTGCACATGATGACATTTGAAGTAGACAATTGGAGACACAGAAGTACAGATTATGAAGAACTGAAACTGAGGAAGCTTACAGTCACATGTTTGAGGAATGCCGTATCGTCCATTTAGAAAGTGTTTGACTCCTCACGCCATTGCACTCCTTCGACTTGTGCCAAAGTGCGGAGATGGTTCCACCTGGTCTTCCACTTCCTGAGATGATTGTACAACTGCATGTTGCTGACCTTGGTTTGCGAAACAGGAGAACATCTTTGCAAATCTTCTCCAAACTGGCGTCCTTGATTCCCCTGTCAATATCGAGCCCATCCTTTACAAGCTCAGCCATCCTATCGAGGACGAAGGTGGACAAAGCTGCTGGCCACTGCATTGGACTGTTCTGAGACCTTCTCCTTCGCATCGAGACGAACACTCAAGGCACCGACATGACCCCACTGCTGGCCTTTGCCCCTACCTCTGCGACGAATGCATCTGTGGCCGGTATGTACCGCATCAGCTTCGCGAGCAAAGGCAGCACAGACGTAGAGGAAAATCAGGGTCCTACACAAATGAACTACCGCATCAGTACCTAAGCATGATGAGCTAATGATCAATCTAGAAGATGTACCGCATCAAGAGCTAGGCATGCTCTGCTAGATAAAATATCTACCGCATGAGGAGCTAATGGTCGATCTACAAGATGTACCGCATCAAGAGCTAGGCATGGGCTGCTAGATAAAAGATCTACCGCATGAACACCTAAAGATGTATTAAGATTAACCACATAGTACTAGATCTAGGTGTACAAACGGAGGACTTACAGTCAAGCTTCGTACAGCCGGGGAAGGAACGGAGTCGGGGGAGGAGGAGTACGACATCTCGGACATCTCGGCGACGACCAGCTCCGACCGCCGGAGGAGTATCCGCTGCTTTCCTGCTCCTCTGTGCTAGATCTGAAAAGAGGAGAGCTCGGAGGAGGGGTGGGAAATGGTGGCGGGAGTTCCGGCGGCGAGGCGGAGGGGCTGAAATAGGGGAGCGAAATCGATGGGTGGTGACCGAAATTTGTCCCGCCATTTTTTCGGCTGCACGCGCGAGTTCGCGCCATCTCCGAGGGGCGGACGAGCTCGGCTCCGCGTTCCCCACCCCTGCACCGGAACAGAGCAAAAGAGGGTGGCTGAGTGAAAACGGCCGATTCGGCCGTTCTATCGGGCCTGGCCCGACGCTGTTTTAAGGTTCGTGCCATGTAGCAACGCGGGCTGGGCCAAACCATCAAACGCCTCGTTTTTACATCCATAGGACCTGGTTAAGGAGTGCGTGGCCTACCAAACATACCCTAAAAGGCTACCATTATGCATTCCACGGCAATATGCACGGTACGATCTTTCTCCATCGTTTCTGCTGGATGGCACACCTCTTTCGACAGATAACATGCGCTAGTTGCACAGTAGCACTGCCGTGCCGGGAACATCTATCTACAGAGAGAGTTGGAGATCGGGCTCTTGTCTCCCATGATCCCCCCAAAATGGTTCAAAGTAAACGAGACTTGTCTTGATGATTGATGTGGAGACTTGGTGACCCCTAGCAATGTACGGGGATCAGACGAGCTGACTGCCTGACTGGTGTGGTTGGGCACGAGACTTTCTCAAGAAAAATGGCAGGGGCAGAATGGTTATTAATTCATAGGTCATCCATGGAAGGTGTTCCGTGTTTGGCTTCACTGACTTTATGGTCAGGAATAGGATAACCCAACAGGGAAGCAAAATATATATGCTGGTGTAGTTGTTGCCTAGTGTGTAAGATATGAAAGTACTACTCCGACCGCTCTTCTTTCGACACTAATCGCCTCTCGGTCGTCGCGCGTGCTTGCATTATAGTATTCCATGAGATTGGTCAAGGATTTGGACATAAGAACGCTCAGCGAACCGAAGCGCGCAGCCTGATCAGCTGTGTTTTTTCCAACTTGCAACTTTTTTTTGGACATCTTCTCAAATTAACAACTTAATTCGAAAAGACTTAATTAAAACAAACATACTACCTCCGTCCTAAAAATAATATCATTTGTTTGTCCAAATTTGAATATATCTAATCACTAAATAGTGTTTAGATGCATTCAAATTTAGAAAAGAAAATGACATCCTTTTTAGTACGAAGAGAGTAGGATATTAGCCGGAGTACAGGCCGTGTTTGGTGCACACGGTTCTCCGTCGACGATATGCCGCGGAAAGCCAGAATTGCCTGAATTGTGTGTGTGTGGCGTGCCAAAGCAAAACGCTGCCGAACTACTGTCCTCAAGTAAAGGCGACAATGCGTGGTATCATCCGTATACACGTACGTACGGGAAAGTAAACTAAAAGGTGGCTATCTGTTTTGGCTCGAAGATCTGGAATCACTGGCTTTAGTCAATTAAGATTAGACGGGAGGAGCTACCCGCGATCGTGTGATGTACTAGCTCGTAACAAGTGCCAACGAAATTCACCGGAATCGATAGAGTCAAACCCATGCGATCTGCACGGCAAAGATCTCGCAATGAAATCAGAGATCTTCGAGAGTGCAAAAGCAGCAACCCACACCCCATCCACTACTACCGAACATGCGAACAACCGAGTAGCATCATCATCCGTCCGGCCAGCTGCACCACAATGAGAATGGCTGATGATCATGATTCATGAATCATCCCCAAAACCCAGATGCCCAGACAGACGGGTACCGTGAGCTAGCAACTGGAGTCAGTCTTCGCGGTACAGCCACAGCTCAAGATAGTCTTCGTACACCAATATGCGTCAGCGGTACTAGCAGCGTCTTGTCAAACGTCGATCGAGCGCTCCGGCCGCTACGGTCCGGCGGGCAAGGGCGGGCTGCCCGCTACTCTAGATGCTTTCCTAGCGCTTTGCTAATCGATAATACACACCATGTTCAGCTGATTTGATCAAACACGGAAACGCAGCGGACAGATAATTGGATCCTAACGCCTACCGGCCGTGACTGACTTGGCGGTGACTTTTTCGCTGGTTTCCCCGGCCGCCACGATCGATGTACGTGGCGGTGGGATGTTTCCCGGCATGAGCGCAACGTCAAAAACCATCACTTGCGTGGAGCCGTCAAACGCGCGCGATGGAACGGTACTCTCTTGACAAGTGACAACGTGCCGGCCTCTGCATAACAAGATGTACACAATCCAAATATCATCGAACCAAAATAAAAGTGAAAAAAAATACATAGACGGGACACACACATATCTTCATCACATCTATGTAGGAGGAGGGCCTATCCGAATATCTCTAGGCCATCCATGTCGGGAAAAATGTCCCTCGCCGTATGCTCCAGCCGTGCATACGCCTACATAAAAATGTCTCGATGTTCCACACATTATAATGTGGACCACGAACGGAGCAAACCCGTGCTTCGGTATAACACCTGCATAAGAGAAGAGTCCTTGTTATTAAAAACTTTGTCATTTCGACATAGTCAGAGCGACCATATAACGGCTAACGCTCCCACCCTAATAATAGTCCTATCTCTCTTATCAACCCCATTCAGCCAGTTGCCAAAAATATTTGCAACTGATTGTGACGGGTATAAGTTAGAAGCTATTTGAATGGCTGACCATATCGACCGAGCAAACCTACAATGGAAAAATAAGTGTTTGATTGTTTCATCCTGAGGACATAAAACACACTTTTTACTTCCATGCCAGTTGCGCTTAACAAGATTATCCTTACTTAAGATGACTCCTTTCCGAAGATACCACGCAAATATTTTCAATTTTAGCGGTATCTTCATCCTCCAAATTTTCTTATTATTATCGACTGGTATATCTGAATGGACCAGAGCTCTATACATTGAATCCATTGTGAATTTTCCATTCACATTTAGATTCCACCGAAACTCATCCACTCCTTATGATAACTGAATAGTGGTCAGTCGCCCTAATAAGGCATTCCACATCACAAGTCGTGGACCCTCGAGTGTTCGTCTGAAAGTCATATTAGGAGGCAAGGACTGCATAACCGCAGCTAATGTATCGCTCTTATGACGGACAATGTTGTATAGAGACGGATATTGCTCTCGGAGAGTGGTATTACCTAACCACTGATCCTCCCAGAACCTAATTTGCGATCCATTTTTTATATTGAAAGCACCAAAGCGAAAGAACTGTGTCTTTGTTGCCATGAGCCCCGCCCAAAAGTGTGAGTCCCCCGGTTTCCAAAACACCTGGGACAAAGCTTTTGAGCCAATATATTTCCGCTTTAGGATTGTCTGCCAAGTGCCATCCTCGGTAAGTAACTTAAACAACCACTTGCCTAGGAGAGCTGAGTTCTTGATCTTAAGATCACAAATACACAACCCGCCCTGTTCTTTTGGACGACAAACAACATCCCATCGCGCCAGTCGATATTTCTTTTTTTCACTATCTCCTTTCCAAAAAAATCTTGATCGGAAATAATCCAATTTACTCAAGACACCTTTTGGCAACTGGAAGAAGGATATCATATACAGTACCATATTACTTAGGATTGAATTATTGAGAACCAATCTGCCACCTAAAGATAGTAATTTTCCTTTCCAACTACTTAACTTTGCTTGCAAACGATCTTCGACATGCTTCCATTCGGCATTTGTCAACCAACTATAATGTATTGGGATGCCCAGATACATTATCAGAAAAAGACCTTGAGCACAACCGAATAATTCGGCATATTGCCCGGCAGCCTCTTGTGCATCACCAAAACAGAACAATTAACTTTTATGGAAATTGATTTTTAGACCAGAGAGTTGCTCGAACGCCGCAAGTATTAGCTTCAGGTTCCGAGCTTTCTCTAAATCATTATCCATAAAAATAATTGTGTCGTCTGCATATTGAAGGGTTGAAAGCCCACCATCAACGAGATGCGGAACAACCCCTTCAAAAAGACCAACGGTCATAGCACGTTCAATCATGATTGCCAGCATATCCGCCACTATGTTAAATAGTATCGGCGACAGTGGATCACCTTGCTTTAGTCCTTTTTTCGTCTGAAAGTAATGGCCAGTCTCATTATTGACTTTAATAGCCACACTCCCTCCAGAAACAAAATCATGGACCCAAGCACACAATTCTTCAGAAAATCCTTTCATTCTTAGCGTTTGCTGAAGGAAATTCCAATTGACCTTATCATAGGCTTTCTCAAAGTCAATTTTTGAAATGACCCCATTGAGCTTTTTTCTATGCATCTCATGGACAGTTTGGTGTAAGACAGCCACCCCATCTAGGATATTTCTCCCTTGCATAAACGCTGTCTGGGTTGGCCGTACCACATGATTCGCAACAGAATTCAACCTTAACGTTGCGGTTTTAGTGAATATTTTGAAACTAACACTAAGAGGCATATTGGATGATATTGTTGTATCCTTTCTGCCTCTTTAATTTTTGGTAACAAAATAATCTCACCAAAATTAAGACGGAATAAGTCCAGATTTTCACTATGTAGACATCCGAACAGATCAACAGGTCCGATTTAATAACCTCCCAGAAGTGCTGGTAAAATTCCGCAGGGAAGCCATCCGGACCCAGTGCCTTATTATGTTCCATTTGGAAAACTGCATTCCTAACTTCCTCTTCAGTAAATGGTGAAGTCAAGAAAGCATTCTCCTCATCGGAAACTTGAGGGATATCATCTATTTGGGTTTCATCCAGGGAAAAGGTCCCTATAACCGGAGCCCCAAAGAGACCTTTATAATAGTTTGTTATGTAACTTTTCAACTCGTCTTGTCCCTCGATTATGCCCTCATCTTGATTTAGGGAGTGAATAAGTTTCTTCCTGTGTCTGCCATTAGCAACACTATGGAAGTATCCCGTATTCGAGTCTCCTTCTAAGATAAACTGGGCCTTCGATCTTTGATACCATTTGATTTCCTCTTCACGTAAAAGACGCGCTATCTGAGCATTTGATTGATTTTTAAGGTCAATCTCCTGCGACGATAATGGACGTCCTTCCGCAATTACATCGAGGCTCTCAATTATGGAGGATAAACGAGCTTTTTCTTTCTTCAGGATACCAGTAGTGTGTTTCGCCCACCCACGAAAGAACATGTGCATATTACGCATTTTATTATTCCATCTGTGAATCGGCGAGATACCTCCCACTGGTCTAGACCAAATCTTCTGCACCAAGTCATCGAAACCATCACGAAGCAGCCATCCTAGTTCAAATTTGAACTGATGAGACAATTGTGGCGTCGTGTAAAACTAAGTATCCAAGCCGGAGAGCGTGAGCTACTACTATTCTCGAAAGAATAGCGCGCACAACAACTGATGTCGTGCGTAGTGCGCTCTAACCTTATCCTGACGACGGTGTTACATATATACCCCGATTCCCAGCTAATCCCTTAATTTGTTCACAAACTGTTACTTAATTAGCTGCGTGCAAACACCATCTCGATCGATGGATGGCGAGATTGACTGCGACAGAACAGCAAAGTCTCGCCAACCTGCTTAGCTCGCACATCCGCATAATAAATTACCGGTTGGTTGTGTACTCTTTGGGGCCGGCCCTTCTGGCGCTTTATTGGTGGGTGATCGAATTAGGTAATAGGAAACTTTCACTCAAAAAAAAAGGTAACAAGAAACTTAATCCCGTATCTCAACAGTAGTTAACATCAACAAGGTGGGACCCGGGGGCTTGTCCTTTCCGGGCAAACAGCATCGGGCCCCACCTTGTTTCCGTGTGGAAAACTAGCTTTATGCAAAACAACTACAATACAGCTTTGAAGCCAAACAGCATCGGGCCTATATCGCTGATGTGTACACACGCTTCTATTCTTGTAGACAGTGTTGGGCCTCCAAGAGCAGAGGTTTGTAGAACGGCAGCAAGTTTCCCTTAAGTGAATCACCCAAGGTTTATCGAACTCAGGGAGGTAGAGGGGTTAGTGTCTCCATAAATTAAATCCTCATAAATACAGCAAAGACATATCATGAATTGATTCTAAACATTAGCTACTGTTACTTATGGTTGTGCATTGCTCTTTAATAAAAAGAAGCACACAAAACACAAGTAATGAGAGTAATGCAAAATAAAGACAGAATCTGCCTAAAACTGAACAGCCCATAAAGAGTGAATTGTTAGAGGCACTTACCTTGCTCAAATCAGAAAACTTTGAACTAATGAATTGTGTGTTAATACCTGAAGATTGCTGTCACAAAGTGTCAGCTCAAAATACCTTTTCTTTGATTTTATACATTTTTCACAGTGAAGCTTAGGAATCTGTTTTCTAGACAGCAATGATAGTTTTAACGATGCTCACATAGCAATAAGAATGAAATACAAAGGTGAGCATCAAGAGAAGAATATGAAGCACATTTAAGTCTAACCCACTTCCTATGCATTGGAATCTTGTAAGTAAATAAATCAATAAAGCACAAAGTGGCTAGCATAGGAAGACAAAATAAGTGGTACTTCAAAAATTTCAACATATAGAGGTGAAACTTAATATTATTGAGATGCATATATCCATGTTTCCCTCTCTCATAATAACTTTCAGTAGCATCATTGATAAATTCTACAATATAACCATCACATGAAAAATTCTTATCATGAGCCATATGCATAAAATTATTACTCCCCACATAAGCATAGTCATTCTTATTAATTGTAGTGGAAGAAAATTCAACAAAATAGCTATCATTATTATTCTCATCACCATAATCATCAAATATAGGAGGAATATTGAAATCATAATTAATTTTCTCCTCAATAGTAGGTGGACTGAAAATATCATATTCATCATTGTAATCATCATATATAGGAGGCATTGTATCATCAAAGTAAATTTTCTCCTCAAAGCTTGGGGGACTAAAAAGATCATTTTCATAAAAACTAGCTTCCCCAAGCTTAGACTTTTCCATAGCATTAGCAATAATGGTGTTCAAAGAATTCATACTAATAACATTACTACCACTATTATGCAAACAAGCTTCCATAGGTTTTTAATTTTCTCTTCAAAAGCATCATGTCCTAATTCAATATAAATTTCATAAAGATCCCTAATTTTTTTGTTGTTTTCCATTAAGCCTAACTAGTGAAATTAAAAACAAGAAACAAAAAGATATAATTGCAGAATCTAAAGGAAATAACTTCGAGCACTCACACAACAGCAACAATGCTAGAAAATAGCTTAGTAGCCAGATGATGTGAGTACCTTTTACCTTACCTCCCCGGCAACGGCGCCAGAAAATAGCTTCGTTGCCGGATAGCTTTGTTGTTGGAGTGTGAGTGCCGCTTACCTTACCTCCCCGGCAACGGCGCCAGAAAATAGCTTGATGTCTACACACGCTTCTATTCTTGTAGACAGTGTTGGGCCTCCAAGAGCAGAGGTTTGTAGAACAGCAGCAAGTTTTCCTTAAGTGAATCACCCAAGGTTTATCGAACTCAGGGAGGTAGAGGTCAAAGGTATCCCTCTCAAGCAACCCTGCAATCACAATACAAAAAGTCTCTTGTGTCCCCAACACACCCAATACACTTGTCAGATGTATAGGTGCACTAGTTCGGCAAAGAGATAGTGAAATACAAGTAATATGGATGATTATAAGTAGTAATTGCAATCTGAAATAAAAATGGCAGCAAGCAAACATGTAGCAGAACTTGTTGTAAACGGTGTTTCAATGCTTAGAAACAAGGCCTAGGGATCATACTTTCACTAGTGGTCACTCTCAACAATGCAATCATAATTGAATATAAATATAAGCACTTCAATATACTACTCCAAAGTATTCTCCGACTGGATAACGAACACTAATTCATTGTGTAGGAATGCAAAAGCACGCCTCAAACATATATTCCCAAGTACTAATGAATACCCCACACTGGACCATGAGCATTCATAGGAGGTACTAACACACTACAACTTCATAGAGACATCCAACTCAAATAATAAATCAGTGAACAAGTATCTTGTGAAATATAGCCTAAAAGACTCACACGGTGCACACACTGTCACCTTTACACACGTGGGACAAGGAGTCTCCGGAGATCACATAAATAAAGCCCACTTGAGTAGCACAACGACATCTAGATTGCAAAGCTCATGATCACATATAGATCACATCATGGGAGAGAGAGATGAACCACATAGCTACCGGTAGAGCCCTTAGCCCCGAGGGAGAACTACTCCCTCCTCATCATAGGACTCAGCAACGGCGATGGAGATGGTGGTGGAGTTGATGGAGATGGCTTCCGGAGTCGATGGAGATGGCTCCGGGGGCACTTCCCCGTCCCGGCAGGGTGCCGGAACAGAGACTTCTGTCCCCCGAAACTTGTCGGCGATGGCGGCGGCGGCTCGGGTGTTTCTTTGGAATATGACGGGGTCCTCTAGGTTTTATGCGTCGGGGGCAATATATAGGCGAAAGGGCGGCGTCGGAGGGCTCCCGTGGGCCCCACACCACCTGGTGGCGCGGCAGGCATGGGTCCCGCGCCACCCTATGGTGTGGCCGGCCCACGGCCCTCCAGGTCCTCTCCTTCGGGCTCCGTGTAGTCCATTGAATTATAAGACTGCTGTTTTTTGTCCCGTCCAATTCCGAGAATATTTCCTTAAGTACTTTTCTGAAACGGGAAAACAGCAGAAAACAGGAACTGGCACTGTGGCATCTTGTTAATAGGTTAGTTCCAGAAAATGCATAAAAATGCTATAAGATGTAAACAAAACATGTAGCAAATGGTATGAAAACAAGCATGGATCATAAGAAATTATAGATACGTTGGAGACGTATCAATCGCCCTACTAATTCTTGCGAGTACGTCGTACTCAGCCTTGCTTTGTTGTTTATTAATTGTTTCAGAGGAGGATGTCACCGAACAGGAAGGTGGGTTCTTCATAGACATCGACGAGTAGTCTGGGGTTCCCAGGTGGCAGCTTGGGACGTCACGGAACAGGCTGGCTGGGATATGTTATTGTAGGCCTCTTAGGCCATATTTTGGATCTTGTTGTTAGACAACTAAATTTGCTTCTGCATGATGTAATGTTGGGTCTGTGACCTCTGATGTGATATTTGCTATCTTTCTCTTTATATGAGTTGAGCTATGATCTCTTTGAATCGTAGAGTCTGTGATGTGCCAGTTGTTCCGCAGTCTTGATCTCTCTATTATGCATTGACTAGAGATCCCTTGCTCTTCTTGCGCGAGGGGAGGAGCTTGTCTAGCCATGATGGATCTAGACTATCCTTCATGGTTTGGACCCTACTGTATAGCTCGTAGCTCAAATACCCGTGCACTGCTGCATAATCGATGCTTGTTTGACAAAGGAACTTTCGATCCGAGCACTTATGAAGGCTTGTTGGGATGTTATCCTTCATGTCGTGGTAGGAAATATCAATGAGCTCCCTCACTAGAGTAGCCATTCCAATTTTGTCTCCGTGTCCCCTGAATTCCAATTGGATGTCCAAATGGCTATGTGGCAGACTGAAGCCCGACTCCATAAGAGCTCTCCTGTCGCCCGTCGTGCCCACGCTTGCAAATGTGGTCTCCTTGGTTGAAAAGAATTTTGCAGCAAATGGCGTCCATGATTTTTCTGCGATGACCTGCACCAGTGGTACAGGAGGACGTGCTTGCGCATGGCGATTTGCACGAGCGCTAAGGCACGGCGGTTGGGGGTGTACTCCAGATCGAGGCCCACGATCTCGTGCTTCGCACTCTCAAGACATTCCTTGTAAATACCGAGGACATGCTCCAAGGTATGCTCCCCGTTGGTCTACACTACCTCCAGCATGGTACCGCGACGGGTAGGGACCTCGTAAGTCTTCGTTGTTTGTTGGCCGTCGTCCATGGCAAGTGTTCGCAGCGGGCAGGGGAAGTGGGATCGATGGGAGATGAGGAGTTTTTTTAGAAGGAGATGAGGAGTTGAACGAGTGGAATCCGGGGGAAAATGGCTATATATGGCCTCTTAAAATACACTGATCGAGTGGAACGAAGGTGTGTGAACGCAGGCGAGGAAGATGAACGAGCGTGAACTGATTTCTGCAGAGTGTAAATGACTGTAATTAAACACGGATCCCACTTGAACTCCCCGAAACTGGACTCGATCACACCGTGACTGCATACACACATGTTCGTCACCGTGGCTGCGTACACATGATAGTTTTGTATGCATTCACATACAAATTTTTTTTTAGATAAAGAGTGTATATTAATATCGCGGAGATACAAATTACACCCAGCCTCTGCAACAACGCAATAACCGGAGCCATTACGGATGCACACAGCCGAAAGACAAAAAGAAAGAAGAAATAAAAAGAAAAGTCCCGCTACGGGGTTACAGTCCTTGCAGCAGCCACACAACCACCACCAAAACAACACCTGATGTCCAATTCTTCAAAAGTAACGCCTTAAAGAAGAACAGTGCCAGGCACAGCCAATTAAGGCCAGACCTTGGGTTTTCACCCTGAAGATAGTCCTCACTCTCAAAACAATGTCTCTAACAAGACCACTGTCAGGCACAACCAATTAAGGCCAGACCTTGGATTTTCACCCTGAGAGGTAGGACTTTGGACTTCACATATGTTGTCGCCCCCACTTACATGCCGCTGCTCCAAGTCATGAAACACCAAGCCAATTCCTCAACGCCAGAAAGATTCGAACCACCATTGTCAGTCCTCAGATCTCGCCTTTCATGACATTCTCCGCCAGCACCATGGAACGAGAAAGCGTGCTCCATGAAAAAACAGCCAGCGGAGCTTCGAAACGCTCCCTCTGAAACCAAACGGTCAGAGTAAAACATGGGTGCGCACGATCGAATACCATCCGATCCAGCAATCTCCAGGCATGGGTCGCCCAGTGGAGTTCGCCGGCGGAGGCTTCCGAAACACGACCGTCCAACCAGATCGATGGGGACCAACATCCGGTAGATCATCATCTCGCCGCGAATAAGAACCAAGGACCACCGCCATTATTTTCAGCCTCGCAGGCCCCGACGCCGCGAGACTGCTCCCAGCAGGAACGGCAGCATCAGAGGGGTCAACCAGGGCACAATTTGGCCGTCGTGGCCGAAGAACAGCCCACCGCAATGGCCCTGGCCGGGCATCACGGGCCCAGATCAAAGCCCAACAGGCCAGATCGAGCACCGAGGCCGGAGCGACCCGCGCGTCCGCCTGTACGCCATGCGTCGAAGAGGACACGGCGGCGCCCCACCACCTCCGTCACGCCGCGCCGCCGGAAGTCAAAGCGCAGGCGATCCCGAGCGCCGAAGCCACCGCCGAAGCAGGTCGCGCCGAGCGCGGAGATCCGCGCCGCCTCCCTGCCATGCGCCCCCGATCCAGCACCTCTGCTCCACTCCCAGAAGCTCTGGCCCGGGGCGCCCACCATGCCCTCCGTCATTAGACAGGCAGGGCGCCGCCACCGCCGCCGGCGCCGGCGACGGCAGCGGCCGGAGGGATTCGATCTAGGGTTTTTTTTTTTTGGGATTCGAGTTGGTTCCTCCGGAAGATTATTCACATACAATTAAAATGGTGTTCGCTTTTCTACACATACACATAGAAGAGAGCGACAATTGAGATTGGCTGAGTTTGTCAAATAATTTGAGTCACTGATAGGAGGTCCCGACATGTGGTGGGCCCCATTGGGCAGTGACTAAAAGTCCCATCACTTTGTGTTTGAAAAAATCCGCCGACTCGTGCGAGACATGCATGTGCACACGCCAACGGGACCTCGAAACGGCACTCGGTATAAATCCCCCCTTTGCCTGCATTGCCTGCCTCCCCCATCCATTTTGCCCCAAATCTAGCAAAAAAACCCACTCTGTTCCGGCCGCATCGCCTCCCTCCTTTCTCTCCCAACCGCCGAGAACACAACCCAGGCGGTTAACGAGGAATGGCAGATCCGATGCAGCAGAAGAACACCTTCACGGCATCTGATGTCGTTGCCGCAGGTGCTGCCATCAATGGCGGTGGCGGTTGGAGTCCATCGCCTGATCCGATGTAGGAGAAGACCGCGGTCGCCGCAGGAGCGTCCGGCCATGGCAGTGGCTGTTGGAGTCCATCACCTGATCCGATGCAGGAGAAGACCGCGGTTGCCGCAGGAGCGGATGGCCATGGCGGTTCGAGTGCATCGCCTTCTCTGGTCGCAGCATCTGATGTCGTCGCCACAGGTGCTGCCGGCAATGGCGGTGGCGGTTGGAGTCCATCGCCTGATCTGATGCAGGCGTTCCTGGCGTTGTCTGTCCCGGGGGACCACTACGAGGACTTCCCAGCGTTCGAGGAGGTCGTCTCCGACGAGTACTCTGAGGTGCTTCCCTAAACCAATCTATCTAGGGTTTGTGCATGCAAGTTACGAATTCTTGGATTTGTAGTTGCATCTGTATTTAGATATTCCAGGGTTTATGTAGCTCCCCGACCCGGAACTATATAGAGATGCTATGTGTCACCGATCATGCTACACAATCGAAGGTTACTGGGGTTACCACTCCCAAGCCAAAACCTTTGGCAGGCGTGCTCGAAATGGATCATCGGCAATGCAACACCTCGATCATGCCATAACACAGGCATAGCTATCAATGCATAATAGAGAGATCAAGACTGCGGTACATTTGGCACATCACAGACTCTACGACACAAAGCAGTATAGTTCAACTCTTAACAGAGAAAGATAGCCAAATATTACAACCAGAGGTCACTGACCCAACAGTACAACAAGCGGAAGCGAATTTAAGTTGTTCAAAACAACAAGATCAAAATTAAGGCCTAAGAGGCCCGCAGATAACAAGTAGGCGCAAGCCTGTTCCGGTTTGCCCCAGGCTGCCACCTGGGAACCCCAGACTACTCGTCGACATCAACGTAGAACCCACCTTCGACTTATGTGAAGTCCTCAACTGAAATAAATCGACAAAGCAAGGCTGAGTACGACGTACTCGCAAGGTTACTAGAGCTATATACGCTCAGATGATTGGCTTCAAAGTTGTATAGTAGTTGTTTTGCATAAAGCTAGTTTTCCTTTTTAAAGACAGACTCATGGCAACGACTACTCAGCAGGGTTTTCGGAAGGGGATAAGATAGTAAAACTTTCATTCTTCAGTTCACCTCGAACCAACAGTATCCATCTTCCACCACTCATCTCCACCAAGGCACTCCCTCGAATCACCCTCGAGGAAATGAACCTTCACTCTAAGTTGCCATAATTTATTAGGTTCATGTCTTCTATGATCTTATCGTCCATTCCCAAGTCGTCCATAACCGTGGACACGGCTTTTCAAAAAGATTATACCCTACAGGGGTGTACTATTTTAACCATCAGTACTGTCCGGCTCGCCTGTTTAGCTCTCTTCCGGGGAAAGCCGGCAGACTGGGTGCGGTTAAGCATTTACCTTGCATGAGACTAACCCAAGGATCACCAGTGTGCGGAAGGACAGGTTCAGTGCCTCCGACACCCTGCCCCGCCGCCACATCCTAAACACCACCGTCCTCATCAAGCCTTTTTCCACCATCCAACTCACACGCAAATGGAAAGCTCAAACTAGAGGACCCTTGGCTAGCCCCTCACAAGTTAGTCAGTTAGTAAGGGGCCCATACCCCCACCGATGGAAGCATGCTCGGTCTTGGTTCAAGAGGGTAAAGAACTCGTACCTAGGCAGCATGAATGAGACAAAACACCACCAACCCCGATGGCAACTCATCTAAGTCTTTAAGCATTTTAATTAAGTACCACAAGTTTCCACCTCGTCCGAACATTCCATCAACTTCTCAATCATAGAAATAATCACCGGACGATTAAGCATTCGACTAAGCATGGCTAAGCATCTAAATACAGCAGTTATAATTTACTCATGCCAACACATCACCCGTATGGAACATAGGAGGGAAACAAATAACGGTGTAGGGAACTAATGCAATTAATTGGATAGTCTAACCATCAACCAAAATTGACATTGGAATCGAATGCAATATTATGGTGGAGAAAAATACTTGTGTAAATAATAGGATGAGATATGCACAGAAAGTTAGGTTATCTCTTGCCTTGCTGATGGGGCTGATAGCACGGATCGTCGAGGTATTGTGGTGGAAAGTCGACTCCTGAATCTACCGATACATAAACAAATAACGGGAGAACAAATAAATAACACGAATACAAAAGGTGCAATGCACACTCATGATGACATGTCAAGTTTATGCACTGCTATCATCATCAAATTTAGTTAACAATTTAAATAGGGTGCCAAAATAACTTGTGTAATTATTTGGGAACAAACCCCATGTTTAATTTAGTGTCCATATTTCTTATGAAATATTACAGTACTAAAATGTGGCTTAAATATGCATAAGGATTATGCTATTGGATAGATATTAATTCACTTAGCATTTTGGTATATTAAACACAATTTTTTGAGCAAATATGAATATTCTGTGAATTTTGCAAGTTGCATTTTAAATCTGCCATTTTACTTAATTTTTATAAACAGCACAAAAAATTAATTATACAACTCTCTAAATGACATAAACTTGTAGTTCATTAATTGCTGAACAGTTTAATAGCTCATTCATGATTTTTGGATAATTATTCTTCAAGTTATGAATTTTCTAAGTTTGGGATATAATCTGCCATTTTAGTATTTTTAATTAAACAGCAGGTAAAATTAATTAGTTGGGCAAGGCAGTCATACAAACATGTAGAGTTTATTCTTCTGTAAATTCTAATACCTCATTTGCATTTTTTTTGTTAGTATTTTAATTGATATGACTTTCACAAATTTAATTGAATTTTCTGTTTAAACTTTAAAACCCAGAAACTGGCCGAGGCGTTTGGTACACGGGCTGTGGCTAGCCTCAGACGCTGACGTGCGGGACCCAGGCCCAATTCAGCAGCCACGTCGGTGCGGTGGCCCACACCACGGTTTGACCGGAGCGGCCACGACCAGCGCGCGCACGCGCGGTGATCACCGGCAGCGACGCGCATGGGTCCGGCAATCAAAGGCGCGCGGGGGACCAGCTACGGGGTGCGTTCGACGCGCCCGTCTAAGGAGAGCCCAGAACGTGTGGCGCCGCTACCTATTGGTCGCCGGAGCGACGCGAACAACAGCGACCGGCAGTGGCCATCGGCGAGCTACGACGGCGTGTAGATCTAGGGAAGGAGGAGGAGTACGGGGATGTCTCTGAGGACCGTGTGCTCACCCTCAACACGTGCGTGCTCGCGTCTGTGACGGAGGAGGTCGGAAATGGTGGCAAGTTTGCTCGACGTGCGGCGGTCGTGGTCGGATAAGAAAGGACGGCATCGGCAATTAAGGGCTCCCCGGCTCGATTCCTTGGACGAGGAAGAAGAGGGAGTCGAGGCGGAGGTTTTGCCCCATTCCGATCTGCTCGGGGAGGCTCCAATCGACTGCGATGCGGCGGCGAGCTCGGCTAGGTCACGGCCATGGCGTCTTGGGTTAGGGTTTCGGGGAAGAAAGAAAAAGTGAGGGGAACAAGTGAGGGTAGGGCCTAGGTGGAGTTCTTATCCACCAGGGTGGAGTACGGCGGTCGTCGAGCTGGTTCGGCGGCGACGTCGGGTTGAAGCGAGCAGGCACGGTCGCTACATGGAAGAAGACGATGATTTTCCAGAAAACCCCCTGTCTACATTTGTATTTTTCTTTAACATTTAAACCAGTAGGCTTCTAGGGATTTATTTGAGGCACTTAACCATTTTCTAAAATTCTGAAGATAATCAGGTAGTCTCCCCATAACAGTTAGAAGCTCCACAAAAATTTATGTTGCAAAATAAAATGTTTTGAACAACATTTGTTCATAGGGTTTAAATAAGGCCATTTTGCTAGATTCCATTTATTATTTGTATAGACCTTAAAAAGGAAAATACAGAAATATTAATTTGAACCCTTGGAACTTCCTGGACAATATGGAAGCTCAATATAAATTTAGCTTATCCGAAAACACACACAAATCATGGAAAGGAGTTTAGGTCAAATTGATTTAATAAAGGTTGACATGGCCATCGTCTCAAGTTAAGAAATTTAAATATGGATGCCATGATGCAAGATAAGGTATGCAAAAGTGAAAATTTGGTTCAAATTTTGCAGTACCAAATTGGGGTTGTTACAAATCTACCCCCTTACAAGAATCTCGTCCCGAGATGCCTAGAGTAGAAGGAGAGATGAGGGACACATGACAATACATATTTTCCACGATATTCTTAATCACACGATGATCTTCCTTGTTGTAGAGCATAAGCTAACAAGCATGACATGCCAATGTGGCGGAATGAACAGAAGATAGTTCAAGGTGATAGACAAGTTTTCTCCAAGGGTTGGAAATATGTACTTTACACAAGAGCATAGAGATTTGAAGCACCGTGAGGAGAAAGGACATGTTTCTAGACTCCAAGATTTTGACATACAAGACGTTTGCCATAAGGTTAAAAGTCTGGGTCTTAATGTGACTGAAGAATTCACACAACGTACATGTGAGTTGATTAAACTTCAAGTTCAAACAGAAGGAAAAGATATAGCATTGATCAACAATTAGATAGAGGGAGAAATCTTCATCTACGAGCTACAGCCAAGATATAAGGAGCGGGAGGATCGACCAAGAGGCATTTAGCAACTCCACTCTAATGTTCTCATCTAGGTTCTAGATATCACAATCAGGCTTCTGAATATCCTTCAATCGATCGTCAAGTGAAGGTCGTACTTCAAGATTGCGAAAAGACCATAAGCGAATGAATCCGATATATATACAATGTGAAGAGGCGCCACGAAAAGAGGCGTCGTTTACATATGGCGGTATCGATAGTTGGTTTCTGGAGACGACACTCCAAGATCCTAAGTGCCTACGGTGGTTGTTCCCACAAATGTGGGATTACAAGTGCGGGGATTATCCCTAAAGAAATAGTAATAATTATTTCTAACAGTTTTCTTCTGTTTTTCCTTACCGGTTCCCAGATTTGAGCTATACTTTTTCATTTTTTGTAGTAGAAATACGCAGTACACCTGCACAAGTAGATATTGTACAAGAATATTGTCAAGTATATATTGTTAATAAGAATACAATTGCCTCCTTACTTTACTCATGGTACTATGTCAGACTATTTTTAATCGAAATACAATACACACAATGTCAAAACTTAATGTTTTCATAATATTACATAGCTATATCTTTTTAATCCAGGTTCTTACAAGGAAATAACTTTTAATCCACGGGTTCACAAGGACAGAAATAGTGCCAGTGACAACACATTGACATTGACATTCAACTAGTAACATTAACATAAAAGGAAGTGCAAAATCGATAACACAGTTTTGACTCCCGAACTCACATGCTCCTCCCTGACTTTAAAATACAAAAGAAAATATGAGAACACTTCAAAATATCTGAAAAAATAGACAACAAATATATGCTAGTGTTTTACATTTGTGCAAAGTTCCACGATGAAATAATATTTGTGCTGCTCTGGGCGAAAAAAAAAACAATCAGTCCTCATTTTGGGATATGTTTGTTACCACAAATGAGCATTGATTTTATTTTATTTTGCACAGAACACCACAAATGCGATTTCAAGTTTTCAACACGAAAATTTGCACATCTATAGAAAACTAGCATATATTTGTTGACCATTTTTCAGGTTTCTTTGGATTGTTCTAATATTTATTTTAAATTTCGAAAATGGGCAGGAGTAGGTGAGCTGGGGAGTCAAAACGGTGCTCTCGTGCAGAAACCTGATGAGCATTTTATGTTAGAATATGGACCCCAGACGCATCCTAACAGCGCTCAAGGATTCACCACACTTGATCCATGGGGTATGCACATCATCGCAATCGATGGGGATATGGTGATCGATAGTGATAGGCATGGCATCATAGCCACAAACTTTTAACTCCCCCTTGACGTGGAGATATTCTTTAAGTGGCACGGCCACAATAGATCTCATCAAAGGAACCTTCACGCAGCTGTAACATTCCTTGCTACCATCGTGCGGGGACGCTTCCAGCGCCACTGCCTCCTTGAAATCTTTGTCGAACAACGTACTGCCTATGTCAAACTTCTCAACGCGTGCCGTGATGAGTCCATAAATTGCGGCACGCGCAACACCACTCCAGCGACTGGGTAATTGCAGTAAGACCTCAAAAAAGCCTTGCATAGCCTCAGGTAGCAATGCACATGTCACATATAGAATGCCTCTGTAAGTTACCATGGTGTAGGTCCTGGGTTGGCTGTATAAGCTAATATCGGCCGTTTCGAATACCAGTTTGTAGATTTCACTAGGTTTCTTCTTTCTCTCGGGGATACAAACCTTAATAGCAAACCAACTATTTGCGGTTGTGGCGCGAGATGGTCCAATCAACTTCAGTTTATCCTGCATGAATGATGCATATAAGCCAGTAATAACACAATTCACAAGGGCATGAATTAATATTTTATACAGCTAGCATGATCATTATCAGTGTGTGGCAATTTCCTAGATCCCAAGTCGAGCAAATGAATTGACAAAGGGTTTTGAATCCAACTGAAAACAGGGAAAAATGACAGAAGATTTTTCTTATATCTAAACTGAACCAGGAGCTTGCAACAAATCATCACAGGGAAACTAGAATGGGAAGAAGCAAGTAGCGAGTAGTTTTGAGGAGGTGTGTAAAAGACTGTAAAGCCCCTAGGCTTCGATCGTGCCTTGGTCAATGCATTATACTCTAATTCTTGGTTGTTTTACACAGAAAACCACATATCATGTGTATTTCTTGAATTGTGCAATCATCCATGAACAAATCACATAGCATGACCGCAACAAATTCAGCAATCACATTAGTATCATGTTTAGAGCAGCAAAGGGACATGAAACATTGCTCACATATCAAATGGCATCTACAGATGATCAACTTTTTTTTTTCGTGCTGCCACTTCCGATGCTGTCCAGCATCTTGCAGATGGCCACTAGAGAGAACGCCCTGTTCTCCTTTGCTCTCCTTTGGATGCACAAATCGAAACTCATCAGGACGGGAAGCAAATGACAGGAGATGAGGAGGAGCGGCAACAGATTGGTCACAGAACAGAATAGTAACTCAAGAACTCCAAATCTCTTAGATGAAGTGCATATCTTGCGGGAGAGCCGCGAGCATGTCCGACGTCGGGCTTGTCCAGAACTGAACAAAGAACTCGTCGGGCGGCAGGTTGGTGTGAGGCAGGCTGCTGCGAGTCGACGGGATGGCGTCGACCTCGCTGTGCTCCTCAGCCACAGAGGCTCCCAGTAGCCATAGGAAGAGGTGCATGGACTTCCGGTGGTGGCCTGAGGAAAGAGATGCGGTGGAGACCCACCTAACTCCCGCCTCTGTCCATTGACGCTGGGGACGCCTGGCAGCGTCGATTTCGGGTCGGGTGGGCGGGAGAGGGGGAGGGGGAGGATGCAGCTAAGAGGGCAGCAAGCGGCGGCAGGGGGAAAACCTAGAGAGGATGGGGTGGGCGGGAGAAGAGGGATATTTCGGGCCGGCTCATACTGGAAACAGATGAAAACAATTGGTACCACACGGTGGTAGTTTGGGAAGCAAATAGAGGCAAAGAGAAATATCGGTTCAATTTTTTCGGGAGATGCTCAGGAGGCTGCCATTTCCTAGCTTTTCCGATTGAGACAAGATTTGGACAGAAATACTAGCAAACACTTAAAATGAGGGGAAAATAAGGATATAAACTGTGAGAGATCAAATTCAGAAGAAAACAACAACTGTGATTCTGTATACCGTACCTTAAATGCTGGTACTGCATTTCCGCTTGATGCCCATTTATTTCTTCTAGAAGAGAAGTCATTCTTTGTTTGGTCCCAGTTGTCGTTGTAATAGATAGTCTTGCTCGAAAACACATCGCAAACCATGATAGTTCCAATGAAGGGGAATTTGGTAGACAACTCGAATATCTCAGCGAGGGGTTGACCTATCAAACTAGGATCTTCCGCAGGCTTGGATCCATATGGGAGTATGCCTAACCCTAATGGTACAGAAACAGAATATTGTCTTGCGAGAACTGGCGTAGTCTTGTTTACATGTGTGAGAAGATCAGACAGCCCCTCTGATGACAAGCAAACTTTTTTTTCAAATATTTCATTCTTGATGACTTCAGCACCTGCTAGATCATCCTACAATTTGGTAAAATAAATCATGTTAAAGTACAGAATACTTACTTTATTTTATAAAGTAACCTAGCCATAATTGAGGCACTAATTCTGCAAATAGCCACCACAAAGGAAAAAGGAGATGTTAAAGTTAAACACATAAATTGAGCAAGGCCGCATACTAACTTGTCTATTTCCATAAAAGGTTCTTTTTTGTGGATTTTTTAAGTTTTTTTACAGCCTAAACTAGTTAATATGATTGCCTACCACGCGTGTTAGTTGGGGACATTATCGGGTACGTGACCATTGTATACATTGTCAGTATCTCACCACCAATCTTTTGTGTATTGGCCGCATTTAAAATTTGAAGTGTAGTTTTGTTGGTTTATTCCCCGTTTTCTTCTTGACACTTGAGCAAAACAAGAGATGTCTACAAAGATACAAACTTGCATCTCATAGTTAGTCCATCTCATACACCCATGCTTCTGTGTGGTCGATAGTAGCTGTGTGGTCGATAGTAGCAGGAGATAATGCCTAATGCGGCCATGGTCTGTTTATGTTGTGATGTTGTGTTTATTAGTATGTAAGTTGACATGTTCCTTATGTTTAATTTTGGAGGAAATGCATGTACTGTAGAATCATGCAAGTTCCATTGTAGCAGCATGCGAGTGGGTTCCGGCCATTCACTTGCTAATTTAGCGGATTGTCGACTGATTCACAAGTATAATATCTAGGAGTTTACTACTATCTGTCAATGCTGCATAGAGTGTTTCTAATCAATTTGCGATGATAAAATTCTTCTTTACCCATAAAGGGAGAGCCCTGTAAGTTTAAGATTCGAATTACTAAAGTGATTTCCACAGATGACTCGTGGTATAGAAGTTGCAAGGATTGCTGGAAAAAGTTTCAAGCAGTTATCTTTCGCTCGCCATTCCAACAATATTAAAAGCACCCGAAGGCACCAGAAAGAGGATAGTACCCCAATTAACAACGAGTCAAACATAATTATTTGTTATACCACATGTAAAAATTTAACGAAGTGCACCAACAACGCGCGGTGTGCGCCGCGCACAGCATGGCTAGTCATATTCAAAAGCTTCAGGACAGAAAGCAAGTGGATTTCATGAAGATTTGCAAATCTATTGAAACAAGTTGTATTCAACGTTTACTGTCGAGTTGATGTGCAAGCCAATGTTAAGGAAATTGTTAAGCTCCGCCGGCGAATTGGCAAGTTAATCAGTTAATCCGAGATTAAACGGAAAGCAGATTTTTCTATTTTAAAAATTGATTCAGACTGAAATAAAGCAGATGCTACGAGGGAGGGATTCACCAAATCCCCTCCCATCCCCAAATCCCTTACGGGTGGAAATACCTCAAGTAAACAAGGCCTATTCAAATTATATTCTACAGAGGGAGGGGGAGGGGGAATTGAGCTTACCACTTCCTCTCTAGCCGTGTCAAGTGGGGTATCTCCACCAGCCGCGGGGAGTGCTGGGCTCCTTGAGGTGGCGGCGGGCTGAGTCTTGTGTAGAGGCATGAAGTTTGCCACGGCGAGTGGCGGCTGCTGGGCAAGCTGTGCGCCGCGCGGCGGGAGCGGCTACGGCGAGGGACGGCGGGGATTCTGGCGGCGCTAGGGTTTGGGCAACTCAGACCTCGTTCTCTATTCAGACCGAGAAAGAGGGCCGAGGCTGGACAGATATCCCCTCCAATCTCTAATTACTCCTATATTAAAGGATCCTACCATACCCGGCGTTTGCCCCGCGTTGCCTTGCCCCTCGCGATGAATCTCCTGCTCCTGCGTGCGATCTCCTCTGAACAGGGTAAATAGCCCCGGTGTTTTACCTGTAACCGTTAGATGCTGTCAAAACTTTTTTTACTTCTCTTCCGTGGGGCACAGGCCATGACCGCTGGGGCCGGTTTTCTCTGGGTCCCGGTCTTCAGCAGCCTGAGTGTCCGAGCTTTGCTGGTGGACCCTTAAGACGCGTGGCTGTCGCTCCTTGGTGGGTCGCGCGATAATGCGTGTGCCCTCGCACGGCCCCTCCGCGCCGGCCTCTCCTTTTCCTCCCCTGCCGTGCTACCTTTTTCCTCCTCCGCTTCACTTTCGCCTCCTCCAGTTCTTTGCTCTCCCTCGCTCCGCCGCCTGCTGCACCTCCCTCGTCGTCCGCTCCGCCGCCTGCTGCAGCTCCCTCGTCGTCCGCCTCGCCGGCTGCTGCGTTTGCCTGCGGACTGCTCTTACGATGGAGTTCGTCGTCGCTTGTTCGTGCGGTTGAGGTACCGGCGCTCTCCGCCGCCTGCTGCAGCTCCTTCGTCGTCCGCTCCGCCACCTGCTGCAGCTCCCTCCTCGTCCGCCTCGCCGGCTGCTGCGTTTGCCTGCGGACTGCTCTTACGATGGAGTTCGTCGTCGCTTGTTCGTGCGGTTCAGCTACCGCCGCGCCGCTCGCCTCTTCTCATCTGTACCGTCGCTCGCCTCTTCACATCTGCACACTCTTCGGTTTGGTTATCTCCTGATTTATTCTGTCTTTTGCAGAGACTGCATCCGCTCCGGTGTTTCTGCACTCCTTTATGATCTGTTCGGGTGGGTGCATCCTTCTTGTTTGATGAAATTCCTGCTCCAAAAAATTACTGCTTTCCTTGCCTTAAGACTCTGCAGCTTCGGTGCAGATCTAAACCAGCGTAGGAGAGGCTTTCCCTGTGCGTTCGTACGGTTTGCCCTACGATTAAAGGTACGTGATGAATCATTCTATCGAAAGTTTGGCCAGCCTGGGGTATGTTGTAGCTTCAGACTCGATTTCCTTACATAGAGGTTCCATAATGCTGCTTTGTATTTTTTGCCAGATCTGAAGAATTGTTGAGTTTCTCCCTGGAGTTCTTCGTGCTGTTCTTCTGCTCCTGATCCTCGGAAGGTTCAGTTGATCCTCGGAAGGTTTAGTTCATTCTCTTTATGTGCGCATGCTTTAATTCCTGTACTTGCTAGATTTATTTTCTTACCCTAAAACCTGAACCCTTAACCTTAGACCCATTGCCTTTGCTGAATCTCATCGGTTTAGATCCCTATGTGAGTCCTGTACGTTCCAATTAGAAGTTCCTGTACTTATTTACTTATACTTTATAGTAGTACTCCCGATGTACTAAAATACTAAACACAGTAGACCCTGCAGGGGCAAAAAGCGTACCAATCCCTGGCTAGCATTTTCTGCAGACAAAAGAAAACAATATCAAGTCAGCTTACTTACATGATTTTTATACAAATAGATTTGGTTTTCCATTGAAATAGAAGCATGAACATGGTACTACCGTAAAAAGATGTCTAACATGAAACCAGATCAAAGTTTATACCATAAAAAGTCATGTATTGTTATTAGGATTACACCACCATCCTATGTGAGTCCTTTACGTTCCAATTAGAGGTTCCTGTACTTGCTAGATTTATTTTCTTACATACGGGTTCCATGTTGTTGTTTTTTATTTTTCTTAGATTCATGTTGTTGTTCTGAATTTTTCTTACCTCCCTATGTCTAGATGTAGCTTGCTCTAGGGTCAAAGGGCCAGCCCAGGGCTTATTGTACCGTTTGTACGTTCCTGGATTTGTTTTTGACATCGGTGGCTTTTCCTTGGATTTTCTTACTAAGAGGTTCCATGTTGCTGCCTTCTATTTCTTGCAGGATTGGAGAATTGTTGACCTGCACGCTTGAGTTGCCCGTGCTGCTCTTCTGTTTCATATCCTCCAAAGGTTTATTTCTTCTTCTCTATGTGTATTTATTTACGTACGTCCTATGTCTTTACTTTCATTTGTTGTCTTACTCATGCTTCTAAATATTTACTGTGTGTTGTGTTTGTGGGGTTTCTTTTATTCCTTATTTCTTCGTTGCGATGCTCGACAGGATGTGCCCTGTTATTTCCTTCGTTTTGCCTATTTTAGAGAACCTTACAGCGCGATGTGGTTTGCCGGCGTTATTTTATCTGTGTGAAGTGACAGAGGATGGATCCGTACTTGCTGGGGTGGAACTTCAGTTGCCCGCAGATGATGTGTCCGTGGTAGGATAGAGGAAATTCTTTTGGAGCGTGGCTTGGTCTGGCTGTTTGGATGCTTATGACCAGGCTGCTTTGGAGGCCATAAGATTTTTGCAATGACTATATGGTTTCGTTGTACGATACTTTAACTACAACGCGATGCTAGCATATAGGGATTCTGTTAGTTCCGCCGTTACCATCGCAGCGACTGCTGTCCGTTAGTGTTGCACGGTTAGAGAGAGAGGCTTCCTTTGTGTCGGTGCCCAGCAACACCAACACAATTTCACTAATGCCTCGATCGCTGAGTCATGTGCTGTTCGATTGGCACCTGTTGTATTTGCGTCTTGTTGCGTCTCTAAGTTATGTTTAGCAAATGTGATTCTTCTGTAATTGTGCTCTGTGGCACCCGTGGATTGTTGGATTGTACTGAATGCTCTATTGTTACGTAAATAAAATTAATATCCTCTTGTTTCGTAAAATATTTAAGTTTCTCTTCCTCCCTATTGTCTTTGCATAATCGGTGTTTCTTCCAGTGATGAGGACGAAGACCTTAGCCGTAGGCACACATTCAAGACATGGCGCGTCAAGATCAACGGAACAGGCCCAGGTGACCAGGGGTATGCATAAATAATCAACAAGTCTGAGTTTAAGTACTGTCACTAAGTAGCTCTATGGTTAAGAATGGTTCTGTTCCATTTCCATGTTAGTAGTATCCACTTTCGAAACTTCATATGATCATCATATGGCAGCAGATGTAATCTCTACGGCTATCAATATGTTTCTAAAGACCTGTATTTCACTTTGATATTATTAGTATGTACCTAAATAAATCCCTACTACTTCTAAAGACTGAGCTTAATTGTGTTCTGACGTTGCTACTCTGTATGCAACTGCTCTTTATTTATACTACGACAGTACCAATCAACTTTCATGTCAATATCCATATGTAATCAAGACAACAGTAGCTATCGGTAGCAACATGAGAGTCATAATATTTTTAAACATGAACAACAATAGCTATCGGTAGCCACAGGAGTCATATTATTTGCGTTTAAGGGCTTTGTGGTCGGTGATCTCCACCACCCATGTCCCATGCTGCATGTCGAGGTACCTCCTTTGGGAGGTTAGGTCGGGGAAAAGGGAGGCCGGAGGAGGAAGCGGAGGCAAAAGAAACGACATGAAACACATCGCCTCAAAACACTTTCAATTATCCCCGTTAGTAACCCTAGCCTTTCTAAATATCAATACTAGACAATGACACACATGCAAAGCATGTAAGAATTATGGCTACAATACGAACTTCCTTCCGGCATTTGCGCCTGTGGTGCAACGGGTCATCTTGCTGTGCACTGGATTGGTACACAAATAGGATTCAGACATGAACAGGCGGTCGTCCATTCATGGTGCTCAACTGCAGGCTAGGATCTGGAGGCGGAGACCTGGGTGCAATCAAGCGCTAGAGCTGGTTTGAGCGATGCGGGCCAACTGTGAGCCATGGTGAGCAAAGTGCGGGATGCAGCAGCCTTGGCAGGCCCGCCATTCGTGACCACAGGCGAGCCACGACTTGCAGGGCTGATGTTTCATCTCTGTTTTTTCTGAGCTTGTTGATTGCCTGAATGTGTTGTATCTGTTCATCATCAGTTCCGTACATGTGTGCTTGGTCATCTGCAGCTCCTCTTTCTTAGAGCCATTTGTAGCTAATTTCCTTAATGCCTATAATTGTCAGAGGTACATGCTGAGTGAGCTTTCTTCTAATTGTAACAAGGTACATGCTGACTATGAAATCCATCTAAAAGAAATCCAACGGGAAAAACGTATGTTTATGTGACTGCCTACTGAGTTTAAACTTTAAACGGTATGTAAAGAATTTATTGTGGCTTATTAACATTTGTGAAATAGTAGAGGTGTTGCTCTGTCCTTCACCATATCACCATCCTTTTTACATGATATATATCAAATAGATCCCCAGTTTAAACGCTGAAAGAGCAATTCTTCCTTCCAACAAAATCGAAATGTCAATCATGGATAACATCATGAATAAAAGTTATGTCCACAATAGTGTCTCGCTTCCGATCTTTGCGCCGGTGGCGCAACGGGTCATCTAGTATTTTAAAGGATCCTACCATACCCGGCGTTTGCCCCGCGTTGCCTTGCCCCTCGCGATGAATCTCCTGCTCCTGCGTGCGATCTCCTCTGAACAGGGTAAATAGCCCCGGTGTTTTACCTGTAACCGTTAGATGCTGTCAAAACTTTTTTTACTTCTCTTCCGTGGGGCACAGGCCATGACCGCTGGGGCCGGTTTTCTCTGGGTCCCGGTCTTCAGCAGCCTGAGTGTCCGAGCTGCGCGTCCGCGAGCGCGCACTTTCTTCCCCACTTGCGTCGTTGCCTCGCGTCCGCGAGACCGCGCTGTCGCCGTGGCAGACCATGCGTCCATGCCTCGCCGCCGGGTACAGCTACAGCGTCGCTGGGTCCTCGAAGGCGTGCGTCCGGCCGCTCGGTTTAGTTCTGCTGCGTCCGCTGGTTGAATCTTTCCCTCGCGTCCGGTTGGGAGAGCATGCTGTGTCGCCGTGGCGGACCGTGCCTCGTCGCCGGGTACAGCTACAGCGCCGCTAGGGCCCCGACGGCGTGCTCCCGGGGTCCTTATCCACCTCTGCCTCTCCTTTGCGTTACAGATTCCAGAGCAGAAGTAATTTTTTCATCAAACTATTTATATCATATTCTTTCATTCTCTACGAATTACGAATGTGAACATTCTCAATTTTTAATTACAGTCTGGCCATTTGGGCTATTGTAGTGACCTGGCTGATGATTTTATTTTCTTGTAGGGTTACAGATTTCTATTGCAGCAAGCACGAAAAGGCCAAGGTCATCAGCCACATGGTGCTGTCTCCGGTAACTCACCAGTTGATTTTGTTCTAATATCTTGATTTAATGTTTCCACAACATTTAAATTTGGTTGATTTCCTACTGGATACAGAATACCGACTTCCTTTATTCCAGCCCTTGCTTTTGATCACAAAACACTAATATGGAGTAGATAACATAATGTACTGCATTTGTTTTGTACAGAGTTAGTTGCAAATATTGATTCACTTGTTCTGATGTCTTACAGTTAGGCTATGGATTCTCTTATTATTGGACCATTTTTATCTTCATATCAACTTGAGGAGTGATAAGATCCATGTGAGTGACTTTATTGTATTGCATTATGCTTTCTTTACTTCCACTGAAAATTTCTAGCTTTGCTTGGTCTGTAGAATGTGTTTGGTTCAGTGTACTTCATGTTATTATCAGGCTATTGACATGTACATGGCTATACTACATATTTTCCTTCCATGTGAGTGACTTTATTGTGAGTTTGGTTTGCAGTTGAGTAAAGATGCAGCTTTACCGTTCTTCCTTGCACTGTCATGGTCAGAACCATTTGTGCAATTGTAGTCACTGCTATGTTGGGCCACATTATGCCCGTAATCTCTTATGTTGCTTGATAAAACCTCTGTTTTAAATAGCCGGCTATAGAAAATAGCCCCGACCCTAAAAATGGGGGCTATAGCCGGGCTAAATGGGGCTATAGCCGAAAATTGTACATGAATTCATTAGCCCCAAGATTCTCAAAAGGCTATAGCCGAGCTATAGCCGGGCTATAGCCGGCTATTTAAAACAGAGGATAAAACACAAGGTATATTAGGAACCTGTATATTATTTATTTCTTAAAACATGACAATAAAAGGCAATAATATTTTGGTTTGCAGCTGAGTAAAGATGCAGCTCTACCGTTCTTCCTTGCACTGTCATAGTCAGAACCATTTGTGCATGTATAGTCACTGCTATGTTGGGCCACATTCTGTCAGTGTAATCTCTTATGTTGCTTGATAAATAATAAGGTGTATTAGGAACCTGTGTATTATTTATTTATTTATTCAGACATGACAATAAAAGGCAATAATATCAATTGTCTGCCCTATTTGTAAGATTCTGCATTATAGAAATAATATACCAACAAGTGGTTCTTGACATTCTATTGATTACTTGCTTACATATTTAGTTGTGTCATTCATATCTTACCCAAGTTTCTATTGTCTTTTACAGAGTTTGTGTTTTATTTTGCATCTTACATTTGTTCTTTCTTTGTCAATCCAATCTATGGTATGCAATTTATTGCCGGTTTTAATTTGGCATGGTCTTTAAAGGACTTTTCATTGGTCTATCAGAATTGTATCGTGTTAGTTATTAAATGGAGTGGTATCTGATTGTGTTATGTTAGATGGTTTGTCAAGTGCCTTAATTAAAGGACTTTTCATTGGTCTATCCAGAGTATAAGATTTGCCCTTTTTTTCTTTGCCAGCACGTGCCTTGATGTGCATCCTGGTTGATTATTGTTATCTGCTTATGGAGCTTACCTGTGATCTGCAGAAGGCCCAATGTAAGTGGTTTTAAACTTTTCTCATATTCTATAATACTCAAGCATAAATAATTTTATCATGACGGTTTGTTGCTTTGGCTAGCATCTAATTATGTGTTGAACGATTTGTTATTTCTGCTAGCAGTTGATGCATGCCTAGATTTCGCCCTCCTATGCTTTTCCTACCATGGCCCCGGATTTGTCGATGAGGTACAACATGCCGCTGCAGATGGCAACGCGATGGGCAAATGTAGGCCCAAGCCCCAGGTGAGAATACTCTTTATTTGTCATTTACATGAAGTTTCCAGCTATTCTGTTTTACCGTCACTTGTGTATCTACACTACCTGATGTTTCAAAAATTTGTTAATTGCAGTCTGTAACTACCACCTGCACAACGAGAAGAACTAGCAGTTAAATGCATTGACTGTACTTCGGTGATTTATTCTGTCATTGCAAGTTGATAGCATGTGTTTTGTTAGGGCTGAACATCAAGATTTCTCGAGCCTTTCCATCTCCCAACCCTACAATGCTGAAGGTATGGGCCAACCAGCTTGTGGTTGCGTGTAATATGGCACTGATGATTCAACCCAATTTAGCATAACTCACCATTTATAACTTTTATATGCAAAATCATGCCGAAAGATAGTGCAGGTATTTCTTCGTAGTCTGATGCTCAATAGAACCAATATCTTGATAAATCTCTACCTCTACTCATCTAATACTGGAGTGAGTACTTTTTTTTGTGCTGGTATGCTGGAGTGAGTACTAATTACATGTTTCTTAGGTAAAAAATGTTTCTGTGGATCGGTTTCTTTGTTCTAGCAAAAGAAATAAGGGAGGCCTTTGCTGTATATATATATATACTAATATATATAAAGATAGTTCATGTTAGTGCAAAAAGGGAGAATAGGATTTACAGATTTGTTATGGTAATGATATACTCGAGTGAGTAATAATTACATGTTTCCTAGGAAAAAATGTTCATGTGGATAGGTTTCTTTGTTCTAGCAAAAGAAGTAAGGGAGACCTTTGCTGTATATATACTAACTAGCAGAGTGCCCGTGCGTTGCCACGGCCTGTTAAGTTTATTTTTATGCATGCAAATGAAGAAGCCAGCTACATCTCTTAAAATTGAAGTGGAAATCATGTAGGTGAAATAAATGGACGTTCCTCTTTTACTACAGTAATGCATAATTGATGAGATTGTGACTTCGAATTACCGATATCATCTGTCATTCAACAAAAAGCAATCATATGGTTCTAGGGAGACCTCCATACTTCACTTTATATCTAACATTCTGTGGACTATATTACGACATAAGCAAACAATTCAATTCCGAGAGTATGGACACGGCATTGCAATGGATTCAGCGCATGGGGTGTTCCTCCTATCCGCGAATCTTGCATTGTGCTGAGCTAGCAGTGCCTGCCTTTTCTCGGGTGGTATGTTCTGCCAACGTTCTCTTCGACGGGCGTTCATCTCTTGTCTCTCCTTGGTAGGTACATTTTTTCTTGCCTGTCTCTGGCGGGCATTTCTCTCATCAATCGTTTTCTTTTCCCTGGCTGCCCTTCTGCGGGCATTCATCTCCTCCTTTTTTTTGGAAGTTAAGCTATTTCGCCGTGCTTTGTCACGTTCTCGTCTTGCTTCATTTCTATCTTTTCTCATGTTTGCAATTGTCTCATGTTGACGATCGGGTGGGGTTGTCAATATAAGTTCACCATTGCATGGTGTACCCCGAAGAAGTACAAGGGAGCAAGCATCTTCAAGCCTTTCACCTTTGAAAAAACATCCATTAATGTAACTCTAATCAGGTTGTAGAATCCATGAATCTATCCGTTCATTCAATAATTAGCGTAGCTATATTCATATGCATTTAATGTTCACAATGCACCGATGTAGGACGATACCATTGGAAGGTTCACCACGATTTGTTAGATGAGCTGATGAGGGTACTGCTTACTGAAAGTTTTGAATACGGTTGAGTTGTCATGTCGGTGTACTGATCTGGATGTTGTTGTGGCTGTGACATCTGCATGAAAAGGGCTTTTATATTGGCCAAACAGGAGATTCAAACTTAGGTGGCTGAGCTTTTGCTTGTGCTGTGCTTGTGTACCTATTGGGGAGCTACTCTATATTTGCTAATTTGACCAGCGGATGTGGAGAACAAAGGAGAAAAGGGTGCGTTGCCATGGCCGGGCCTGCGTGTTGCTGGCGAGAGCTGGTGCCTACTTGTGCGAGCCTGTGAGGTGAGGACGGCTAAACAGCGCATGTACGGTGTGCGCGTGTGCGCCTGAGCAGCGCTTGGATGGCCGGGGTGCAGGACGCATGCAAGCTCGAAGCTCTTGGCCATGGCGGCTGATAATTGTTGGAAGCGCAAGCGCTCGTCATCTGCTGCGTCGGAATGTGACGAGAGGTTCTGGGAATTGAACGGGGAACTCACTGAGATCGTGGTGGTGTATTCGATCGAGCTCGAATGTGACTGGCGATGGTGAATTCGGTGAAGGAGCTCGGAGGCCGGAGTGGATGTCAAGGAGTCACTTGTCCTCTGGAGGCGTCCCAGTGCAATACCTCGTGTGTAGAGGAAGAAGGCGAGGTAGGGGAGCTCCTGCTTCTTGGCGACGACGGTGGCCACGAGGTTGAAACCGATCCAATCTTACGTGTTTTAGCTGTCTTTTTCCTCGTACGCGTGGATTAGGTTTGACATAGGGGACCTTCTTATGATCTTTCTATCGGAAATAGGATGACCGGAGGGACTCTGCAGGCAGAGGAGAGTTCTACTCGTCGTAGGTTTCTCCTCGTTGTAGGCTTCCGGCGTCGTGTTGCGGGCCGGTCCGATCATGTATTGGATGTTTTAACGAGGCAGGCCCGGTTCGACCGATTGTGCAGGAGTTGATCGATGAGGGACGTACGTACGTCCCTTGACGTACCATGGGACGTACCATCACGACATGTTTCAATTTAATAGTATAGATATATGTAAAGATAGTTCATGTTAGTGCAAAAAGGAAGAAAAGGATTTACATATAAGTTGTGGTAATGGTTTGGTCTTATCAACTGTACATTTACTGATTGGGTTCGAGCCGGTCGAGCGACGAGCAGCCTATGTTGATTCTGCTGCTTCCGTTACTCTAGAATTTGGTGACCACTGATTTTTTTCCCGCCCCCCTTCTTTACCGACTTTACTGATCAACTCAATCAATGTTCTAATTTGTTTTATTTATATGTGTGTATTGGGAGTTCGGTGTTTCAAACTAAAATCTGCACCTTCAACTCATAATATGCCCATTTGGATCATTCATGAGAAGAAACATCCTTGGTTACATCATGATTTAGTTATCTTTTTTCAAGGGAATTACCCAATGCTCATTGATCTTTATATATGCTTCTTATTATTGTTTTTCCTAGAGTACTATCAGTTACATTACTGGGTTTGGCCACTGAGAAGAAATGATATCTTTTGTAGTTTGGCGCAGAGCATGGAGTAGAACTGAAATTTGGTCCCATATTATGTTAAATCTTACATATGCACTGATCTGCTTAATTTCCTTCATGTAGCAGTTTTTGTGAAAATGATTTTACAGCAACAAAGGAGGCTGCATCTGATCTGCACACCCAGGACATTGTGTGTGGCATATTGGCCTTCTCAGGAGTTGGAGCTCTGCATCTCCTCACTGCTCTATATACGGTGATTTACATCACGCCATCATTTGGACTTTCTAGCTTTTAGGTAATAGAACAATGTCCTTGCGTTTTAACAAGCCTGCCATTCAAATGTGTGATGCGTTGTCCTTTCCTTCTCCTTTACTGGAGTTTTCCTTCAGATATGCATTATTCTTCTGAAATTTCCACTAGCTTATTTATTATGTTCAGAGAATTTGGTACTACACATGTATTGTAGATTGGATATTTTTTCATTTATTCCTCAGATGTTCTGAGACTATTACATACTAGGAAAACCCTTTGATAATTTAGTTTTCAGCCTGAATCTAAAAGAAGGTTAATGTCTCCAGCCAATTAACCAATTCACAGGAAGGATGGTGTATTCATTGATGACCCTGGTTCTTTTTCAGGTAGTTGGATGTGTTGACTACTGCTGCAGTTACTTGTGACACCACTGCCAGTACAATTGACATGGCGGCTGCAGCATCCAGACCCATAATGGAGCTTCGTGTTGTTGTTCAGACAACAAGCAAGGTCAACATCCTTGACAATGGTTATCGTTTGCGCAAGTATGGTTGGAAGGTTCAATGACTTTACATATCATGCATATGCAACTTCCGCTTCAGGATTGGCAGAGCCAGGACCACGATCCGGCTTCCCACTGGCAAGTGGCGATTTGGCTTCCGTTTCAGAGTGTCTTCCATAGACTCTAGGTTGTTATTGTGAGTATGTAACGCCACTGGTTTAAATGGTTACAGATTAGGCAAATGATTAGTATGCTTCTCTTTTTGGTGTACTATGGTAGACCTGAGTTATGAACTCATATCTGAGATATTCTCATGTTGAAATTCAGAGTTGCTGTGTACATGCTTTTGTTTCTGAGTTTAGTTCAGTTCACTTCCCTTGGTTTAATCCATACAACTCATATCTCTAGCACTCCTTCCTACCGTCTTGTTGGAAGCCATGATGAAGAAGATGCACCTTCCACCCCCTGTATATATGACCCATGCGATCCAAGCAATTAAGCGTGTGTTTGGTTCATGGAATAAACATGAATGGGGTGGGATGGTCCCTGTTTTTAGAGTGTTTGGTGCAAACCTGTGTGGATCGTTCCGCCCACATGAGAGGATATTCTTCTCAGATGCTGTATCAAATGATTTCTCTAAAACGGCCGAACCGATCGGTCCACGTTTATGTAATCACAGCTCCAACTCCTAATCCTTCTTCCTTCCGCCTAAGCCCAGAAGCACTAGCTCGCCCCGATCTCGATCGGAGCTTGTCGTTGCCCTGCCTGAGCCCGCTGCCACACGAACTAGCTGGCTGTCCCCGTCGTGGATCTGCACCGCCGTTGCCAAAGGACCTGAGCCGTACGTGCCCGGCGCGGATCTGCATCGCCGCTGACAAAGGACCTGAGCCGGACGTGCCCGGCGCGGATCTGCATCGCCGCTGACAAAGGACTTGAGCCGGCCGTGCCCCGTCGTGGTTGGTGTAGCATTGTAGGTGCATGAGTTTGTTGTAGCCTCGGCCAGCGCCGCGTCTCGTGGATCTGCACCGCCGTTGCCAAAGGACCTGAGCCGGACGTGCCCGGCGCGGATCTGCATCGCCGCTGACAAAGGACTTGAGCCGGCCGTGCCCCGTCGTGGTTGGTGTAGCATTGTAGGTGCATGAGTTTGTTGTAGCCTCGGCCAGCGCCGCGTCTCGACCTGCAGTGGCCGCCCGTGTCTCGGCCGATTACGGCGGCGCGTCTCGGTCTGCAGCGTCCGCCTATGTCTCGGCTGGCGGCGGTGGTGGCCCGTATCTCGGCCTGCAGTAGCGCTGGCTCCCAGCCAGCGGCGGCGGCATCCACCCGTATCTCGGCCGACGGCAGTGGCGGCCGCCCGTTTCTCGGCCGGACGGCAGCGCGTCCCGGCTTGCGGCAGCGCTCGCTTCCCGACCAGCAGCGGCGGCGTCCACCCGTATGTCGGCCGGTATTAGCGTTTGTTAAGCTAGAAGTTAATGGTCTATTCACTCGTTGGTATTAGCGTCTTGAAAGCTGAATCTGTACCATCCATCCCTCAACCAAACAAAACACAAAAAAATGAATAGGAATCATCCCACCCTCAAAAATCTGGGCCGATCCATCTCACCCTTGTCCATCCACCTACCAAACACACGCTAAGTACATGGAAACTGTTGAAAAGAAGGTCCTCACAAATTTCAGCTACAACGAGATGGAGAAAAATAAAAAATAAAAACAAATGAAGTTCTTTAGCAGCTCAAAGAGAGATGAAAAGATTGAGAAAAAGGTTAGCCAACTGAATGAGGTTACCAGGTCTTATAATGACTTCATAAACAACACTTGAGATTTTAGTCATCGCATTTGCAAGATAACTTTAGAAAACCTCACTCCAGAATCCAACGTTGTTCACGACATGCACAATGCCACTCTCCTTAACATACAGGCTATAGCCTCCGACTTGATCCACCTTACATTGACTTGATCCACCTTACATTTGAATCCACTGAGAAGCTTAAGGCCATAGAAACATGTCATCGAAACGAGTCCGATTATATATTCACTGGTGAATGCTCACTTAAGCGTCCTATGGAGACAATAGCGTGGCGACAATATTCACATTCTTTGCTTCCGACATTTGCCAATGGCATGGCTTATTAACATTTGTGATACAGTGAGATATGTGGCTGCCTACTGAGTTAAAACAGTATTGTAAGCAATCTATTGTGGCTTATTAACATTTGTGAAACAGTGGAGATGTTGTTCTGTCCTTCACCGTATCACCATCCTTACTACATGATATATATCAAATAGATCCCAGTTCAAGGCTGAAAAGGCAATTCTTGCTTCTAACAAAAATGAAATGTCAATCATGGATAAAACTTATGGTCATAATAGTGTCTCGCTTCCGGCCTATGCGCCAGTGGCGCAACGGGTCATCTAGTTACTCTTATAAAGTATCCTAGACTACCCGGCTTCTGCCCCCGTTTTCCCCTCCCGAGCTGCCTCCTTCGTTCGATACGGTGACAAAACCAGCACTCCATCCCGCTTTTCACCACAGCCATCCGATGTTGTAATGTTTTCTTTACTTTTGGCCTAGCTAAATGAGTCGATGACGGGTGGGGCTCTATGCGGACAGGGGTCCACTAATCAGAGGACGAAACCAGCTCGTCCGCGTCTCACTCTTTTTTCCCGCGCCCCGCATCGAGTCAAAACCCATGCCGGGTGAAACCCTAGCCCAATCCCCGCTCGTCTCTCCTCCCTCTCAGCCGCCTCACAGCCGCCTCTTCCCTCTTGCTCCCGCCCTGTGCCCTCACCTTCACCTCCGCTCTGCCCCAGAGGAGCTCGTGGAGAAGGAGCAGCGGGTAGGCGGCGCATCGGCGAGCTCGACTCCCTGCGCGGTGACCGGACGGCCGCGGTGGCGGGTCGGCGGAGGCACTGCTGCAGGAGCGCGTTCTGTAGGTGGGCGGCGGTGCGGACGACCACGAGCTGAGGTTGTAGCGGATTCCCGCGGAGGCTAGCAGCGCGGAGCAGGGCGGAGCACCAGTATCTCTCCACACGTGTTCAGCTCGTCCACCAGTGGGGGCCATGCGCTTCCAGGGAGGGCGCCGCCGGTGGTGGAGGGAGGACCCGGAGAAGCTACGCGAGGCTCCACCATCCGCCTCCTGCTCCGTTGTCCGCCTCCTACTCCCTCGTGCTGCCCGGAGATGCAGGTGCACACCTTCTCCTCCTATCTTATTTTGCCTCATGTTTCCTGTGTCTTGGTCCCAGATTTTGAAATCTTGGTATGTGTTGATTTTGTTTCTAACCCCAATCAGATCTAGGTTTTAACTGCGCTATATTTCTCCGAAGCGAGCATGACGCTGACGATGTGGTCTCGCTGGCTGCAGCTTTCTTGTCCGCATCAGGCAAGCCAGGCTGCAGCTCCCTTCCCCTCGTGCTGATGCATATATATTTGGATGTGTATTGGCTATTTTTATTTTTTTTGGGTCATATACTCCATGTGCATATTTCAATTTCTGAACTGATTCGGCCTTAAAATTGTTGATGTTGATGATAATTTGCTGCTATTTTTTGCAGCTTTGACATGACTTTGAGCAAGGAGAACATTAACTGGAAGGTGATTTTCTTTCCAGCTTTCCATTTTGTATTTAGTTTAGTTCTGTGCTAAAACAGGTGGCTAATTGTTATGCTTATGGAGTGCTTGATTACTTGTTTGCAGGAAGTTAAGATGGTGGAAATATTTTTTATGCATCATTTGTTGGTTGTATGTGTATATTTATCTCTGTTCAAGCTCTGATGTTGATAACAACAAAAAACAGCGTATGGTATGATCCGCATCTCTGAATTTGGCGACTGCCTTTGTTTGAACTCTAAATTTGGTACACAAGTGTGAAACCTTGATTTGTTTTTTCTGTTTCTCATGACTAACAAGCATCACACCTGTTTTCTTTCCTGTAGGCTGCATCCCCCTTGTCTTGCTGTTATGTTTTATGTTGCTGAGCATGTCCTCGGCCGACAAATTTGATGGTTCTCGCTCCCGCCGCAAGGAAATTTGATTTATGTATATCCTGGTGAGAAGGTGCTTTATCATACTACTTAAGAAATGAACACTTCTCTGTACAGCAAAACTTTTGCTTCATTTCATACTTGCTTGAGGAATATTTGCTGAAAACAACGTTTATCTTATTGTTTTACCAACAACATTTGGTCTTAATGTGTTTTAATAGTTGGACTGCTACTATATGCAATTTTTTAGGACTAAATGTCCCTGAAATTAATAGTTCTATCAATCCTACAATTGCAAGAATTGAGCCATGAGTACGAACTAGGAAGCATATCCCAATTTTATAGACATCTATTTGTCCATCATTTATTTTGATTCCCTTTGTTTCCTGAGATCAAATGATTTTTGGTGGCTTACACTAGCTTGCCATGGTCTGTCCTCTTTGCATGTGAGAAGAAAGCAGATGATCTTTGTCAATCATTTATCTGTCTCATGTGTACGCCGGCTCTCAACAGTACTAGCATGGAGAGGAGAGTCAGTCGGCGGCTAACATCGAGAGGTGCCATGCTTCTGGCTGCACCTCCTTGTGTGAGCTCCTCCTTCCTGTATCTTGCCCCTAATTTAATTTCTATTCTGCAGCTATGGTTTGTGAAAGGATCGATGAGGTTAACTAGAGGGGGGGGTGAATAGGTTAACTACAAATTTTACTTCTTTTTCATTTTAAATTGGTATTGCTCAAATATAAGTTCTCTAGATTATGCAACTAGATGAGCAACCCTATATGTTGAGCAAAAGACTACTAGCACAAGATATAAATATGAGTAAGCTAGTAGCAACAAGTAAAGGAAAGTTTAGGAATAACCAACAAGTTGACGCGGAGATTTATCCCGAAGTTCACTTCCCAATGGAAGCTAATCTCCGTTGGAGCGGCGCGATGTTCACCAAAGTGAAACACCGAGTAGCCTTGATATGGCACACCGTATCTCCGTTGTGTCTTACCACCGATGTGGCGAGACACTTGTCACTATGTTGCCGTTGAGGTTGACAACTAGAACCTTTACAAGGATGAAGCTCACTCCACAAGTTGGAGGGTCTTCACCAAATGCACCGGGCCGCCAAGACTCGATGCCCAAGGCCGGGGCACACACCACAACTCAATTGGTGGCTCCCGGCAAAGTCTTCGTAGCTCCCAAAGCTCCGAAGGACCACAACCTCTTAGGGTTCCAATGAACTCAAAGAGTAGCAAGCCCCCTCTCACAAATCAAGGGGGAAATCAAATCGGTTTGGTTGGAAGTGTAGATCTAGGTCTCCTCTCTCAAATCCCCAAAGGGCTAAGTGATTGAGTGGCTAGAGAGGGAGATCTATTGATTTGAAGCTTTCAAACAATGGAGGTGTTCTTCTTTTGGTCGTGGTACCTCTTGAGGAAGAAGAGATGCCCTTATATAGGTCCTCCAAAAACTAGCCGTTTCAGCCCGAAACTGGTCGTCCGGAATGACCCGGAATGTTCCGGATCCAGTCCGGACCATCCGGAATAGATCTGGAATAATCCGGATCCATTCCGGGTCGTCCGGAATTTTCCGGACGATTCCGAATGAAATCCGAAACCCTAACAGAACCATTTTGAGGTCACCTCGGAATTTGTTCGGACTGAGTCCGGAATATTCCGGACCATCCGGAATATTCCGGACCAATCCGGATGAATTCCGAACCAACAGATCAAAGGATTTACTTGCTCCGTCTTCGCTTGTGATGGGGGGATACTTTATAGGTAGGCCCATGGACCCGGAAAGTAGACCCGCCAAGACCAAGAAGGCCAACGCCGAGTCACAAGACAAGTCACATGGGCTGGGCTGGAGACAAGCCGACCAAGGCTCGTGTGGAGAAAGAGGCTCGTCCAAAGAAGGAGTCCAAGTACAGCCCGGAGTCTAACTTGGAGGACCAAGACGTAGAGTAGGACTCCGTTTTCTAGTGTGACTCGGTATAGCCTGTAAGTCCAGGGACCCGGCAGCCTTTATAAGCAGGGTCCTGGACCTTAGATCGATAAGCTTCAACCAGTAGAGAGAAACCCTAGCCACCAGAGAGAAGTCGCCGGCTCCTGAGTTGTGGGAGCCGGGTCCTTGTAATCGAGATATAATCAAGAGCAATAGCATAGAAGCAGGAAGTAGGTCTTTACCTCGAATCAGAGGGGCCGAACCTGGGTAAATCCTTGTTCCTTGGCGAGATTAACCGTTCCAACGTACTTCAATCACCAATGGCCCCGGAACTCATCTTCCCTGAGGAAGAACTTGCCGTGACAACCCCACGACAGTTGGCGCCCACCGTGGGGCCTATGGTGACAAAAGGAGTTGAGATCGTTGGAGCTGCTCGTCGTGCTATGGAGAAGCTCGCCATCGGGCGGGTCTACACGGATGAGCATGGAGAGACCGAGATCGATGACTCAGGCTGGACTTCGGAGATGAACGAAGTCGACGAAGGCTACCAGCTTGTCTTTGGAGGAATCAACGTGTTCGTCGGGATGGTTTGCGCGTCGGGTCTTCGCGTGAACTCGGCGGAGTCAGTATCAGAGCCAACCGTTGTCGTCGAGTCCGACGGCGAGGAGTCGGTCGGAACTTCAGAGGTCGGCATCATCGCCGAGTCTGAGGAACCCCTAGCTGAGAAACTAGAGATGCTGCAAGAGTCAGATTCAGATTATGATGCAGATTCAGAGTCCATCCTACCCTTGTTTGAAGATCGGCTTGGGTATGGGATAGAGGAAGAGGATTATGAGGAGTCGCCAGTACGCGCTCGTGTTGTGGGAGTCTACATGTCTGGAAACACTGGGAATCAGTTTGATCCGACTCTATTGACAAAGGAAATTAATGCAAGTAATGCCGCAGAGAGGGCGGCTGAGTTAACCAATGCTCGTACTGCGTTGGAGAGGCAACTAGCTGATATCACAGAAGCAAACCGTAGATTGGCCGAAGAGCGGGCCCGAGTCCAGGATGAAGCTCAAGTTGTGCGGAGGCGCCGCGAGGAGCTTACTTCAATTCAACACCGCAGAGCCAGGAGTCGCTTGCATGATGGAGTCCACATCAATCCAACCAATTTATTCACCACACCTAATGGTCCAGGCAGAGGAGCCGGACTAGGAGGCTCAGCGGCAGCAGGAGGCGCCGCAGGAGGAGCCGGAGGAGCACCACCACCACCACCACCCCCAGAAGGACCGGGAGGCAGCCGTACCAACGGACCACCGCCTGAAGGAGGAGTCGGAGGAGGAGCATCTGGTGGCTTAGGGTCTCAGCCTAACAGATTTCATACTCCAGAGGGACATTACTCTAATCCTATGGACAATGTTCATGCGGCGACTCTGAGATTGGAGAATATCGTGGTACCAGAGGGACCAGCAGGACAGGAGACTCGTGATGCTATTGAGTTATTGAAAACAGCTTTGACTCAGCAAGCTTTGTATCCAACTTTTCCAGATGCAAGTAGGCTACATTCAACACCCTTTAACTCAGGTACGAGGAGTCGGCATGGTGAGTCCAACCCGGCCAACTCTACGAGTGCGAGGCGTCGTGAACTAGTGAGGAATCGTGCAAACATACCAACTACTTCACAAGCTCAGCTAGTGGTTGATGAAGCTAGGCAACGACGAGAAAGAGAAGCAGCAAGAGCTCGGGAGGCAGAGAGGGACAGAGCGTTAGTAGGCGCAGCCAACCCGCCTCAGCCAACCCGGATGCATGAAGAGGTGACTTCTCCTGGTGCTTCCCCAGCACTAACAGGACCAGAGTGCCTGTCTGATGCCATCAGGTCCGAGTCCTTCCCCAGCAGTTTCAAGGAGCCGCGCAAGGTTCCAAATTATGAGCCCAACATGGACCCGACCTCTTGGTTGGGGACGTACGAGATGGCAATGAGTATTCGCAATGCCACAGGTAATCTGTGTGCCAAGTTCATGTATCTTATGATGGAGGGAGCAGCCAAGGTTTGGATGCGCAACTTGCCTCCTAGGTCAATCAACTCTTGGGAGCAATTGAAGGCGGCTTTTATTCAGAACTTCCAGGGCACATGCAAAAAGCTCAGCACCATCGAGGACCTGGAGCGGTGTGTCCAGAGGAAGGGCGAGTCAGCAAGGCACTGGATGAAGCGAGTCTCAGAGATCATTAACTCCTCACAAGGGCTCCCACCAGTTTCAGTACTAATGGCGATGGAGAGAAATTGCAGTTACAATCCCTTGAGTTGGAAGCTAGGTCGTATGAAGGAGAGCCTGAATCAAGGTATTCCCCTTACGATTGGTGAGATCATGGCAGGTGCTAATAAGCACGCTGCCACAGACAAAACAAAGGATCAGGAGGAAGGAACTAAAGGACAAGGTGGCAACGGTCAGAGTCAGAACCAGAATCAAAACCAGAACCAAGGTGGTGGCAAGCGGCCGTATGGAGACAACTCTGACCTAGTGGCCAACACAAACACTGGGGTCAGACGCAAGGACAATAATTCTGGTGGATACCAAGGCCGTACTCCAAGCACAGAGGAGGTCTTGAGGATTCCATGCCCTAAACATGCCAAAAACGGTAGATGCGGTCATACCTTGGGACAGTGCGTAGATCTGCAGCGCGCCAGGTTCCAAGGGCCAGGAGGAGGTAACAACAATGGTGGATACAGAGGAAACAATGGAGCCGGAGGACCCGGCAATAACGGCGGAGGAGCCGGCAATAATTCAAACCAACCTCAAGGAGGAGGTAACCAGCAGGGCGGGTTCCAGCAGAACCCGAAACAGCTTCATGATGGCAATGGGCAATACTATGTCACAACTCGGCAGCCAAACCCGAGTCGTGGCAGTTACCATGTCTTCACAACAAGCACGTCCAAACGTTCCAAGAAGTTAAAGATTAGAGCTGTTAATGCAGTAGAGCCGGCCCTTCCACAGTGGCTCAGGTGGTCAGAGCAAACCATCACATGGAGTCGGGCAGATCATCCTCCAAGAGTCGACGACCCAGGGCAGCTAGCCTTGGTAGTGGCACCTCAAGTTGGGGGCTATACATTGAACAAAGTGCTTATGGATGGTGGAAGTAGTATCAACATCTTATATTATGACACATTCAAGAGGATGCAGCTGCAAGATAGACAGCTAATTCCAACAGAGATAGTGTTCCATGGGATAGTACCAGGGAAGTCGGCCAAACCCATTGGTAAGATTTATCTTGAGGTTGCTTTTGGCACAGTGGAGAATTTTCGTTCAGAGATTATGCCCTTTGAGGTAGTGGATCTTAAGAGTCCATACCACGCTCTCTTTGGTCGACCTGCATACTTTAAGTTTATGGCCAGACCATGCTATGTTTACTTGAAGCTCAAGATGCCAGGTCCAGCAGGAGTCATTACAGTTAATGGCAGCAGACAGATGGCATTGGAGTGTGAACTAGGTGATGCAGCTATGGCTGAGACAGCTTGTGCTCAAGAGGAGCTGAAGTTTTACAAGGCAAACATGGACCCGGAGGACAGCTCGGTCCTTAAGAAACCGGCCACAGAGGAGAAGATGAAATTCAAGTCAGCTCAGGACACAAAGCAAGTCGACTTTACCCCTGGTGATTCTTCCAAGCAGTTCACCATTGGGGCACACCTCTCTGATAAATAGGAAAGCGCGCTCGTCGAGTTCATCCGTGAGAATCGGGATGTTTTTGCATGGAAGCCATCTGACATGCCAGGAGTCCCGAGAGAACTCGCCGAGCACAGCTTACATGTTAATCCCAATGCAAGACCAGTTAAGCAGGGTCTGCGCAAGTTTCATGATGACAGGAGGAAAGCCATAGGGGAAGAGGTGGCTCGGCTCCTCGCAGCCGAGTTCATCAAGGAGGTCTTTCACCCAGAGTGGGTGGCCAATCCAGTGTTAGTACCAAAGAAAACAGGGGAGTTGCGTATGTGCATCGACTTCACGGGCCTAAACAAGCATTGCCCTAAGGACCCGTTTGCACTACCTCGCATAGACCAGATCATTGACTCCACAGCGGGGTCAGAGTTGCTTTGTTTCTTGGATGCATATTCAGGGTACCACCAGATCAGACTCAACATAGAGGATGAGCTGAAGACGTCCTTCATTACGCCCTTTGGAGCATTTTGCTACACAACAATGCCCTTTGGACTCAAGAACGCAGGAGCTACATATCAGAGATGTATTCAGAATTGTTTCAAGAAACAGATTGGAAGGAATATTCACGCTTATGTGGATGATGTAGTGGTCAAGTCTCAGAAGGCCGACTCTCTGATAGCAGACCTGACAGAAACCTTTGAGAACCTACGCAAGTACAAGATGAAGCTCAACCCGACCAAGTGTGTTTTTGGAGTCCCTGCGGGCAAACTCCTAGGCTTCATCGTGTCAGAGAGAGGCATCGAGGCAAATCCAGAGAAAATCAAGGCTATCCATAACTTGCAGAAGACGACTTGTCTGAAGGACGTTCAAAAGCTCACTGGATGTGTGGCAGCTCTAAGCAGGTTTATTTCAAGACTCGGGGAGAAGGCGGGTCCTCTCTACCGACTCCTGAAGAAGTCAGATAAATTCCTATGGGATGAAGAAGCCGACCGTGCTTTTGAGGAGTTGAAGAAAACTTTGTCAACAGCACCAGTGCTTGCAGCTCCTACAGATAAGGAGCCCATGCTATTATATGTAGCTGCCAACGAGAGAGTTGTCAGTGCAGTAGTAGTGGTGGAACGATCAGAGGAAGGAAAGGAGTACCCAGTGCAGAGACCTGTCTACTACATCAGTGAAGTCCTCACAGAGTCAAAGCAAAGATATCCACAGTGGCAGAAGTTGGTCTATGGAGTTTTTCTTGCAAGTAGAAAGCTCAAGCATTATTTCCAAGAGCATCCAATCAAGGTGGTGAGTTCAGCACCGCTGGCAGACATTATACGCAACAGAGAGGCAACAGGGCGAGTCGCCAAGTGGGCAATTGAGTTGGGTCCTTATCATATCACATATGAGCCAAGGACAGCGATCAAATCTCAAGCTTTGGTTGATTTTGTCAATGATTGGACAGATTTTACATCTTCACCAAGTACCCCTTGCACCAAGTATTGGACAATGCACTTTGATGGGTCCAGACAGTTAGAAGGCTCAGGAGCCGGCGTGGTGTTAACATCGCCTAAGGGAGATAAGTTAGCATATGTCCTTCAGTTACACTTTGATTGTACCAACAATATGGCAGAGTATGAGGCTTTGCTACATGGCCTGCGTTTGGCCAAGGAGATGAACATCAAGCGTATCAGATGCTTTCGAGACTCGGATCTCGTAGCTCAGCAAGTATCTGGAACTTGGGACTCAAAGGATGCAAACATGGCGGCTTATAGAAGAGCAGTCGAACAGATAGCCGGTTTCTTTTCTGGTTATCAGTGGAGCATATTGACAGGCGCAAGAACGAGGCTGCTGATGCGTTATCACGACTCGGCTCTCGTCGAGAGAAAGTGCCACCAAATGTGTTCTTGGATGAACTCCATCATCCTTCAGTCAAATTACCCTCAGAGGAGGAGTTAGCCTTTCCAGACCCAGAGTCGGCGTTGGTAGCAGCAACACGAGCAATCCCAACGTGGACAGAGCCCTACCTAGCATATCTCCTGCGGGGTGAACTCCCAAAGGATGAAGTCAAGCGAAAGCAACTCATCAGGCGATGCAAGTCCTACATAGTCATTAATGGCGAGTTGTACAGACGAAGTGTTACTGGAGTCTACCAGAGATGTGTGTCTCCAGAAGAGGGCAAGCAAATATTGCAAGAGATTCACGCAGGAGATTGTGGTCATCATGCATCCACTAGATCCTTGGTGTCAAAAGCTTTAGACACGGTGTCGGGGATATGAACCCCGGATATCCCTAAGAGGTCCATTTCTTCAAGAACTACATGGGCCGGCTACGCAGGTGCCGGCTACAGCGTGCCGCCTGGAGCCAGCCGGATGAAGCAAGCCGCTTCGTCTACCCGGAGGCGGACGACCGACTAGGCTCAAGCCGGCCTCTACCCACCGACCGGTCCGTACTAGCGGGCCCGGATCGTCCAGCCCCTGTCGGCGTTACCGTTACAATGTAATGATGAGATAGCTCCAGCCGGCTCCAGAGTAGTGATGTCATAGGGGCAATCGTGTAATCTCCTTGTAACCCAAAACCCTAGCCGCTGCCTATATAAGGCGTGCATGGGCCTCCTGCGCGAGGCAAGCAAGCAAGTAGACACGTTGGACAGAGACAGAGATACGTAGATCATCTTCCACCTCCAGCCGGCTTGACAGCTCTAGCCGGCTCCACCGCCATACAGCTCCAGGAGCGAACTTTGTAGCTCGATTTGTGATCAATCAATAAGAACAAGAAGAGCAGGACGTAGGGGTGTTACCTCCATTAGGAGGGCCCCGAACCTGGGTAACTGACGTGTGTTTGCATGTTTGTTGCCCAATCCCGCGCGAGCATCCGATCGTCGCCTGCCCCACACTCTTTTCTGTCTTTGATGGATATGCCGTGCTACCCACCACGACATTTGGCGCCCACCGTGGGGCGCGCGGCGAACAGAGTCACGTTCTGCGCGGGATCCCGAACCGTGGATGGTCGGCGGATCGTCTCCGGCCTCGTGCTCTCCATCGGCTCCGTCGGCTGCGTCCTCGACAACACCAACAGCTTCGCCGACGTGGACGTCGCCAGCGGAGGAGCGGTCGTCACCCTTGGCGATTTCCACGTCTACGTCGCCGTCGCCGCTCAGGAGTACCCGGAGGTGGTCTACTCGAGCTTGGCTCCTTCGATCTTCGACGCCAGCGCCTGCAACGACGACTCCGCCTTCGGCTACCTCAACTCCGGCGACGCAGACCGCGACGTCACCAAGCTCAGCGTCTACGCCGAGGTGCACATGGTCGAGCACGCGGCGGCAGGAGGCCCCGTCACCACTACCGTTCATGAAGCTGGCGAACCTTCGCGCTATCAGCGCAACCTGGAGGCCGACTTCGAGCTGCTGAGCACCCCCATCGCGCCGAGTGCTGATCCAGTCAAGGCGGCGGCTGAACTCGAGAGGATGCGGCAGCAGATCTACGACAAGGCGCTAAACCTCGCGTCGACACAGCACCGGCTCAGCGCCACAATTCGCGAGTACAATTCTGCACACGGCATCGAGCAGGCGGACCGCAACGCGGAGAAGCTGAATGAAGTCAGGCACAAAGGAGGAGATCTTGGTGGCGCCATGAACCGTGCCGGCCAGGCGCATGAGCTCACCGACCTCAGCTTCCCCGAGTACAGCTGTCCTACGCAAAACATGAGGGCGGCGGAAGCAGCGGCCGCCGAGCTACCTTATCTCCAAGGCGAAGAACTACATCAACAAATGCGCCGGGTTCGGCAACTCATCAACACGGCCAATCGGCAGCAGCGAGAAACGGAGGCAACGGCGAGCAAGGGGCATCATGAGCCGCCTCCAGGCTACGATGCAGCCGGCAAGTCCAGGCAAGGTGCAGAGGCGTCATCCACGAGCCGCGGAAGGGCGAAGGACAAGCAACCACGAGTTCATCGCGAGGGGAGCGCGAGCTCGCATCCTCGTGATCACGGCCGTGATCCAGCTGGACGACGCGAAGACGGCAACCGGAGCGAGCCTCGAGCCGGACGGAATGTCAAGTAGCGAGTCGGCCACAAGGTCACCATCGACGAACGCCTGGGGCCGCTAGGACCTGAAACCAGCGATGACGCGCGCCACCGCATCGACGTGCTCAAGTTGTCAAGCATCATCGAGGAAGAGGACATCGCAGCTCATCGCTGTTTCGGACCCCGCATCCGGAGCGAGCGATTCCCGAAGGGATTCACTCTCCCCAGGGACACACCCAAGTACAACGGCACCGCGAAGCCGGAAGACTGGCTCGCCGACTACGTTACGGCGGTCAACATCGCAGGCGGCAACAAGCGGGTAGCCGTGCGCTACGTGCCACTCATGCTCCAGGGATCGGCACGGACTTGGCTCAACAGCCTTCCGAAGGAGAGCGTCAACAGCTGGCTGGACTTCGAGGAAGTGTTCAACCGCAATTTCACCGGCACCTACTTGCGCCCTGGCAACGCACAGTTGCTCGCGCTGTGCAAGCAGAAGGACGGCGAGTCGGACCGAGCCTACCTCACCCGGTGGACAAGCCTTCGCAACTCCTGCGAAGGAGTACTCGAACTCCAAGCCGTCCAGTACTTCATCCAAGGGTGCCGAGATCAGACGCTGCTCAAGCACCGGCTCCTGAGGAAGAGCCCAAAGACCATGGCAGAACTCATGGCAATAGCCGACGAATACGCCACCGCCGACGCGGGCATGACCAACCCAATCCGACTCGACGAAGCCGGAAGAATCATCACGACGGAGCCGGCTGCACGCCGCAGCCGGACGGAGAACCAAGATGGAGGAAAATCGACCCGGCGCGACTCCGACGCGGCCGGCAAGCGCAAGTCTGCAGACGACCGTGTCGAGTCCAAGGTCGTCGCCACGACCGAGGGAAGGCCGGCAGGAGGCTTCGACAACCGCCGCATGAGGACAAGCGGTGACATGCGCCGGACAAGGGCGAGGAACAACTACGACTACATGCTCGATCAACCGTGCCGGAACCATGGCGACCGGCCAGCAAACCACACCGTCAGGCAATGCACCCTCGGACGCCCAAGGCCACCACCGTACGAGCGGCGAAACCCGCCTCCACCTCGGGATGAAGCCGGACGGGACGATCGAGGGCGCGACGACAGACGACGCGAAGACAGGGATCGCGATGATCGCCAACGCGAAGAAGAAAGGGAGCGCCTTCCGGCCCCGCCTCCGAGGGGTCCAGATGGCTACCAGAATCCGGATGCCGCCTACATCGTATTCGTCAGCGAGCGCGACGACAAGCGAAGCCGGCGCGAACGGTTCAAGGAAGTAAACGCGGTGGTTCCACCTGTCCCCCAGTACCTCAACTGGTCGCAGGAGCCGATCACGTGGGACCGCCGCGACCACCCGGAACTGATGCCCAACCCAGGCGGCTATGCTCTAGTCTTGGAGCCCATGATCATCTCCACCAAGCGCGCTTGCACCTTCTCACACGTCCTCATCGACGGAGGCAGCAGCATCAACATCCTCTACCGTGACACGCTGGAGAAGCTGGGCGTCTCCGAGTCCAGCTTGACGCCGAGCCGGACGGTCTTCCACGGCATCGTGCCGGGGCGAGCCGGCTCGTCCATGGGCCTCATCCGGCTGGACGTCCTATTCGGCACCAAGAGCAACCATCGCCGCGAGACCATCTCCTTCGAGGTGGTTAACCACTCCAGCGCCTACCACGCCATCCTCGGGCGGCCGGCGCTCGCCAAGTTCATGGCGGTACCCCACTACGCCTACCTCAAGATGAAGTTACCAGGCCCACGCGGGATCATCACCGTCGCCGGAGACTATAAACGCTCCATCGCATGCGCCTCCGACAGCGCGAAGGTGGCCGAGACCATGGTCTGAAACGAGGAGATGAAGCAATTTAAGCGCAAGGCTAGCGAGGAAAAGCTGGAGATCCCGGAGTCGGCCAAGCCGGCTGGCGAGTCGAACTTCCAGGCGGCCCGGGACACAAAGAAGATCTACTTCGACGACAACGACAAGTCCAAGTTCGTCTCCGTGGGGGCGAGCCTGGACCCCAAATAGGAAAGCGCGCTCGTCGAGTTCCTCCGTGAGAACCGGGACATCTTCGCGTGGTCCCCAAAGGACATGCCTGGTGTGCCGAGGGAACTCGCCGAGCATTCTCTTCACGTCCGGCCAGACGCCAAGCCGGTAAAACAGTCCCTGCGACGTTTCGCGGAAGGAAGAAGACAGCTTATAGGAGAAGAAATAGCCCGGCTACTCGCGGCCGGGTTCATCAAAGAAGTGCAACATACGGAATGGCTAGCCAATCCGGTGATGGTGGAAAAGAAGAACAAGAATGGCGGATGTGTAACGATTACACCCACCTCAACAAGGCTTGCCCTAAAGACCCCTTCGCATTGCCGCGCATCGACCAAGTGATCGACTCCACGGCCGGCTGCGACCTCCTCTCCCTCCTCGACGCCTACTCCGGCTACCACCAAATTCCGCTGAATCCGGACGACCAGCTCAAGACCGCCTTCATCACCCCATACGGCCCGTACTGCTACACCACCATGCCGTTCGGCTTGAAGAACGCGGGAGCAACATACCAGCGCTGCATGCAGAAATGCCTGCACGACCAATCGGTCGCAACGCGCACGCCTACGTCGACGACGTCGTCATCAAGACCAAGGAGAAGCATACCCTCCTCCTCGACCTCAAGGAAACCTTCGACAACCTCCGCCGCTTCCAGATGAATCTCAACCCGGAGAAATGCGTGTTCGGCGTTCCAGCCGACAGCTACTCGGCTACCTTGTGTCGGCACGAGGGATCGAGGCCAACCCGGAGAAAATCGCCGCCATCGACAACATGCGACAACCAAGAAGCATCAAGGACATCCAGAAGTTCGCCGGGTGCCTAGCTTCCCTTAGCCGCTTCATCAGCCGGCTCGGGGAGAAGGCTCTCCCGCTCTACCACTTACTGAAGAAAACAGACAAATTCGTCTGGAGCGACGCGGCCGACGCCGCCTTCAAGGAACTCAAGCGGGCGATGGCCACCACCCCAGTCCTAGCACCTCCGACTCCAAAGGAGCCCATGCTCATGTACATCGCCGCCTCCAATCGAGTCGTCAGCGTGGTCCTAGTGGTGGAACGAGACGAACCCGGCAAGCAGCGGCCGGTTCAGCGGCCAGTCTACTACCTCAGTGAGGTGCTCTCGCAGTCAAAGCAAAACTACCCGCACTACCAGAAGCTCGTATACGGCGTGTACATGGCCACGAAGAAGCTGAAGCATTACTTTCAAGAGCACCCGATCAAAGTGATAAGCGACGCACCGCTTGCCGAGATCATAGGCAACAAGGACGCAACCGGCAGAGTTGCGAAATGGGCGATCGACTTGACGGCGCACGGAGTCGAGTACGACAAGAGAACAGCGATCAAGTCGCAGGAGCTGGCGGACTTTCTTGCCGATTGGACGGAGACGGACCACGTACCGCCGCCACCCCGGCTCCGGCGAGCATTGGCTCATGCATTTCGATGGATCCAAAAGATACTGGGGACTCGGCGCCGGAGTCGTCCTCACCTCGCCCAAGGGGGGCCGACTCGAATACGTACTACAGATCCACTTCACGGCGTCCAACAACGTAGCCGAGTATGAAGCTCTCGCACACGGCCTCAAGCTCGCCAAGGCTATGAACATCAAGCGAATCCTCTGCTACGGCGACTCCGACTTGGTGGTCCAGCAGACCACTGTCATTGGGATGCCAAGGACCCCAACATGGCCGCCTACCGCTTCTTCGTCCAGCAGCTCGCGGGATACTTCGAGGGATGCGAGGTTCCACCACATCCACCGCTCCAACAACGAGGCAGCCGACACCCTGGCGAACATTGGCTCTCTTCGCGAGGAAATCCCACCCGGCGTCGCCCTCGAGAAGCTCTACAAACCATCCATCACGCCGTGTCCCGGCTCCGATTCCATCCGGATGCCGCCGGACACGGAGTCGGCTGGGCCGGCTCCAGGCGAGACGGAGCCCGTCGAGGTCCTCGTCATCGAAGCGGCTCCACCATGGACCCACCCTTCCTCGCCTACCTCGCCAACAACGAGCTCCCGGCGGATGAGCTCATCGCCAGGCAAATCAAACGTCGGGCAAGCGCTTACACCATCATCAACAATGAGCTATACAAGCGCAACGTATCCAGAATGTTCCAACGTTGCGTGAGCCAAGAAGAAGAAAACAGGATCCTCAAGGAGATCCATCAAGGCGAATGCGGCCATCACGCATCCTCAAGGGTAATGTGGCTAAGGCGTTCAGGCACGGGTTTCTATTGGCCGACTGCGCTGGCGGACGCGAACCAACTGGTCCGACTCTGCAACGGCTGCCAACGATTTGCAACGCAGAAGCACACGCCGGCTTCAGCACTCAAGACAATTCCTATCAACCTGGCCGTTTGCCGTCTGGGGGCTCGACATGGTTGGACCA
>QRDG01002297.1:0-50813 GCA_012064385.1 Puccinellia tenuiflora
GATGAAGTGCGAGAGAAAGATCCAAAAACCCTCTAACATCAATCCATGCCAGAGTGCTGTGGCCTCCTTCTTTCACAACAAGAACTTGAGGAATTTTTCTAATGCACTCAACATGCACAATGATTGAAATAGTGCTGAAATCATCGTTTGAAAAGCAAGCAGGATCCACTGCCGCAAGGGCCCCAAAGGGAGACACAGACTTAGCAATGGAGATCTCATTCCAGTGTTGAATGGGGAAGCGATAGATGAAAATGGTGGCAAGAAACCCACGAGAGTAATCAAAGTTGTGGCATCATGTGGGATGAGAGATACAGAGTATTCAATGCCCCCTATTCAACCGAGAAATCCCCAAGACAAAGATCTCTTTCGAGGCATCTGTTAAAAATGGCAAGTGCAGAACCTTGGGAGGAAGGGGCAAGGCGAACAGAGACCTCGGGAGCGACGAAAGAAACTGCCCTCCGAACAATGATGGCCAGGTTTACGGCCCTTATCTACCTGGGGGAGGTAGACATCTAGATAGTCAAGCCGATCTGGGAACATATCATCGATGTCAGGCGTGAACACAAAGTCACCTGCTCCATCTCCACGCACCAACCCCACCGCCTGGAAAGATGGCACCCTCTCGTCAACCTCCGGCACCTCCTGGATCGGGGAAAAGTCGCGGAAGTCCATGCTGGAAGGAGCAACAGAGATAATTAGGAGGAGGGCGGGGGGAGGAGGGGAAGGCCATGCAGTTCACCAAAGTGTGTCCAGACCTGAAGCAGCGTTTCCACACCACAGGATCTCGATAGTCATGCCTCTTATTGAGCTTGTTGAATCACTTGAAGCACCTTACTTTGAGGGAGAAGAAGCGATTTGGAGGTGGAGTGGAGGGTTTAACCCCTCTAATGAAGTTGCTATAAGTTTTGTGTGAAGCAAGTCTTCAAGTATCCAAGTGCGAGGTGATGAAGGAAGATCAACAAGGGATAAAAGCCTAAGCTTGGGGAGGCTCCCCATGGACCCTCCTCAGAAAAATTCAAGAAATCACAAGCGTCTAAGCTTGGGGATGCCCAAGGCATCCCCTTCTTCATCAACAATCATCAGTTTCTCTCATGGTACTATATTTTTGTTCCTTTAAACATTATGTGCTATTTTTGGAGCGTCAGTTTGTTTTTACTTCCAGTCCGTTTGTGTTTTGTTCTCTGGTCTTTGCAATAATTTGGATCCATGCATGCTTATTTGGGAGAGAGACACGCTCCGCCTTTTCATTATACACTCATGTTCTTCACTTATATATGTGTTGAGTGTTTAGCCTTTGATATTTTTGCTTCCAGCTCTTGTTTTCAAGCATCTCTTGTTCAGAATTTTAGCTTTTGTAGTTAGGAAGTATTGCCCTTGTTGTTTCACCCTTTTAGTTCTGTTTCAAATAAGTTGATTGGTGTTTGTTTGAATGGAAATTATCATGTAGGAAGTGTGAAAAGTGTTGCTTAATCTTGTAGACCATTGTCTTGAATCTTTGGTACTTGTCAATTGTTTAGAGATAGGAAGTAGGTTAAAGCTTAAACTTATGGATCATCTAGTAAGAATAGATTAGTAAAGAACTGTCGTAAAGCTTTAAAATTATGGTGCTTGTCCTGCTTGGTAGCTCTCAAAGTCTAGATATTATTTTTGCAAAGAGTTAGTTTGGCTAACAAGGTAGACGGTGTGAAGTCCGGTGGTTATGCATGATGTATATTTGTAGCCATTCATTGAACCAAGTTGATGTTATGTGTTTGCTTGATATCCTGCTAAGCCCAAAAATTCAATACTGAGAGAGAATACTTCTCGTGCATCCAAATCCCTGAGCCAAATATCTTTGCCATTTGTGTCCACCATACCTACCTAGATGTGGTATTTCCTTGCCACTCCAAGTAAAGTTTTCATGTGCTATATTTAAAACCTTTAAAATTCTCCTTTTTGTGCCTCTGTTTTTAAGCTCATGAGGAAGCGGTAGGATGCTAGATATAACCTGTGACAAGCAAGGTCACTTCCCCCCTTTCACCCGGTGTTGATGGTTCACATCCTCACTTGGATTTGACCTGAGAGCGGCTTAAGCAAAATATAAATATAACTCACCATTCTCCTCCGCACAATGAAAATCTGAGAAATCGGTCAAAATATTGGTTAGTGGTGAAACAAAGGAGAAAATAGGAGCGACTTCATTCCTCTAAAACCAGCCGCTCTCAAAAGTCTAAAAGCCTTGCTTGAAATGGGGGACTAGCTAGTTTCTTTATTGTGAAGTCATTGACGAAAGCATGCATATCTCAAAACTATTTTACTTCTGTCAAAAAAATAAAAAAATAATAAAAAGCTCTTGCACATGACTAATCCTTGCTTCCCTCTGCGAAGGGACTTTCTTTTACTTTTATGTTGAGTAAGTCTTCCTCTTCCTTCTTAACTCCTCAAGCAATCACTTGGTGTCAACTTTGGTTCATGTTTTACTTAATGTTATCTTTGTGTCTAATTGTGAAAACTTTGTATTGACTTTATCTTGAGATAAACAAGTTTCAAGTTGAAGCTTTTGTTGAAAACTTAAATCTTTCTTTGTATTGGCCAAACCCCTTTGTTGAACTAATATTGCTTTGTGAGGTATCAATCATTGTCAAGTGTTATACTTTTAAATCTCCAAGGTACTCTTTTCTAGTAAATTCTTGCTTAGATGTTACACCTAGTTAATCATTGTTTGTTTCATTCAGTGAACATTTGTTTTGGATCAATGCATTCAGTTCATATGCTTTACATGATTACATGATCAAGATTGTGTTGGTAGCATGTCACTTCAAAAATTATTTTGTTATCACTTACCTACTCGAGGTCGAGGAGGAGTTAAGCTTGGGGATGTTGAAATGTCTCCGGCGTATCTATAATTTTGTATGGTCCATGCTTGATTATATATCAATGCCACATGTTTTTATAATGTTTTTATATCATTTTGGCATGATTTATGGAACTAACCTATTAACAAGATGGCCAGTGCCAGTTCCTGTTTTTTGTTGAATTTTTGTTTCAGAAAAGTTGTTATGGGAAGTTTCTCTGAATGCGCTAAAAATTTACTGGATTTATTTCCAAGGTGAAACAAAGACGGAGCCAGAAGGACGCCCGGAGGGGGAGGCCACAGCCTCCAGACGCCCTCCAGGCGCGGCCCCACCCTAGGCCGTGCCTGGGCCCCACCTGGGCAGCTCCTTCGCCTCCTCGAGTCGCCTCTTCGCCTTTAAATTAGTCTTCATCCCAAAAACACTAAGAACCTGATCATATTTTTCAGAAGATGTCCGAGGCTGCCGCCATCACCAACCCTAGTTCGGGAGGGTTCTGCAGCTCTTCCCGGCACCCTGTCGGAGAGGGGAATCGACACCGGAGGCATCTACACCACCATGCCTGCCTCCGAATCGATGCGTGAGTACTCCACCATGGGACTACGGGTCCATAGCAGTAGCTAGTTGGTTGTCTCTCCTCCTTGTACTCCATTGTTTAGATGTTGTGAGCTGCCTATCATGATCAAGATCATATTATCTGTAACTGCTACATGATTGTGTTTGCATGGATCCGATGAATTGTGGAAGTCATTACTTTTGTTCATCTATGTGTTATGTTTTATCTATGATCTTGCATGCTCTCCGATGCTAGTGGATGCTTCGGCCAAGTAATTATTAGTGTTGTATGAGGGAGTATTTAAGCTAGATAGTGGGTTCATGCATCTTTTTGTCTGAACTCGGGTTACCAGAAACGATTAAGACTAGAGATCTGCTATTGCCACTAGGGAGAAAACAGCGGTATGATTTCCTTGTGTTATTTACATTGCTTACATTATGCACTTTGCTTATTGCAATTATCAGTTGCTTGCAACTTAAGACTTTTGGGTGACATGCTGTATAGCGATCCCGGGGTGGATTATTAGTTATAGATGCAGTTGGATAACGGTCTATGTATTTTGAATTAATGCCCATATTAGATGAAACGGTGAACTATATTGTTTTCTGATAGCATTGCTGTGTGCCCACAATTCTGTCAATTGCCATGCTGTAATTTGTTTACCCATCATGCATATCTTTTGGAGAGACACCGCTAGTGATCTGTGGACCCCGGGTCCTATTTTCCTACATTGTTTACAACCGTTTTAATAGCTTTTCATCATCATTTGCTTGCTGGGCATATTTCACTCTTATCATATTTTACATCTGCACAATTAATCCTTTGTGTTTGGCAAGCCGAAGAGATTGACAACCTCTCTGTTTCGTTGGGGCAAAGTACTTGTTTGTGATTGTGTGCAGGTCGGCGTTAATTTATAAGCGCCAGAGTAGATTGACACCTCGCTAAGCCTTCTCCAAGTCCTACCGGATCTGACAACCTTGGTTTTGTAATCAAGGGAAACTTCTACTCTACTGCATCATACCTTCCTCTTGGGGTTCCCCAGCGAACGTGTGATCACGCCAACAAGCAATTCTCGATGAACAAGGGGATGCCTTGGGCATCCCCAAGCTTAGACTCTTGTGACTTGTTGAATATTTCAGAGGAGGGTCCATGGGGAGCCTCCCTAGGCTTAGACTTTTATCCCTTCTTGATCTTCCTTCATCACCTCGCACTTGGATACTTGAAAACTTTCTTCACGCAAAACTTATAGCAACTTCATTAGAGAGGTTAGTCCACAAAAACAGTATCTTCCTTCAGTTCCAAAGCACATATCATGAACTTATTTTTTTAAACATAAGCTACTATCACAAAGGTCTAAGTGAAGCTCTCGACCTCCAAAGAACTTAACTTTGCCCATGAAAGAAGCAATGCAAAACTAAGGACAGAATCTGTCAAAAACAGAACAAGCTGTAAAGATGAATTTTTTTCGGGTACTTCTGGAACTCCAATCAGAAAACTTAAATCTATAAAAAGGTAGACAAAACCCTGATGCTTTCTGTCAAACATTTGCAGCCACTGATGACATTCTGTGATTTTTTGGATTTTCGAACAGTGAAGAACAGAAATCTGTTTCTGGACATCAAACTCACAAATTAGTCTTCCTCTGTTTAGAGGCTATTCTTGGCACCAAAGACCAAAACAAAAATATACAAGGGAGTTGTTACAGAGGTAACATCACCCAAACTCAAAGAAACCAAAAAGAAACATAAGGTTAAAATAAAATGGGTTGCCTCCCATAAGCGCTTTTCTTTAACGCCTTTTAGCTAGGCAAAATGGCAAATTCAAGTTTTATCAATAGTGACCAACTCAAAACCACTATTTGTCTTACCAATGGAATCAAAAGGTTTTTTTATCCTATTCCAAGGGAAATGTTCCATCCCTTTTTTTAGTGGGAATTGAAATTTAATATTGCCCACTCTCATATCAATAACAGATCCCATCAGTTCTAAGAAACGGTCATCATCTATTTTACACAAAGGTGTATGCGAAGTCGCATCAAGAAAATTCACATTCAAATCACAATCTTTTAGTGGTCCAAGATCAAGGGCATCAAATATTTTTTTTTTGGCAAAATAGAGATACTAGAACCAAGAGATCACAAAGCATTACACTCAAAATCATTTACTTTCATCTTAATGGTAGGTTCCCAAGCATCCTTTAGTTTCCTAGAAATAGAGAATTCACATTTATGTCTTTCTTCCCTCACATCAATGAGAGCATTAGTAATATACTTATTAAAAGCCAAGTTCATTTTACTAGCATTAGGTGTTTTAGCAAGGTTTTTGTAAAAACCTTATAACTTCAGTAAGGTTACAATTATCAAAATAAAGATCATTTTCATAAAAAATAACATGAGCATTGTCACCTAATGAATCCATATTATCAAAACTAATTTCAGCATTTTTATCAACAACAATTTATGTGTTGACTGAAAGTTTTGGGTTCTTTTTAGGTATGGTAGAAATTTTTCCAACTCCAATTCTTTTATCATTAGCATACTTAGGTGTTGTAGATGACTCTTGAGCATTCAAAATTTTAATATCTTCATTAGTATAGATAGTGCAAACATTAGCAACCTTACTAATTTCAGCCTCTTTTTCTTCTCTTTCCCATCTAGCATGCAATTAGGCCAACATTTTTATATTATTATCAATTGTAATTTGTATGGCATTTAAAGTTTTACGTTCCTTAACATCATGAGGCAAAAAAATTTTTTTAAGGAAATCAACTTCATGAGAGAGACTATCAACTTTAGCAACAAGATTATCAAGTTTCTCAAGCTTTTCTTCAACAATTTTGTTGAAAGACTTTTGTGAAGTGATAAAATCTTTAAGCATGCTTTCAAGATCAGAGGACACACCTCTATTATTGTTGTAAGAATTACCATAAGAATTGCCATAAGGATTACCAATATTTGATGGATAAGTTTTATAATTATTATTACCAAAGTTGTTCCTATAAGCATTGTTGTTGGAATTATTTTTAACAAAATTAACATCAACTTGTTCCTCTTGAGCAACCAAAGAAGCTAAAGGAACATTATTTGGATCAATAGGAACCTGTTTGATGGCAAGCATTGACATAATCATATCAACCTTATCACTTAAAGAGGAGATTTCCTCGATAGAATTTACCTTCTTACCACTAGGAGCTCTCTCGGTGTGCCATTGCGAATAATTTTTCATCATTTCATTCAAGAGTTTTGTTGCAGCACCTAATGTGGTGGACATGAAGGTACCTCCAGCGGCCGAGTTCAATAGGTTCCTTGAAGTAAATTTTAATCCTGCATATAAAGTTTGGATGACCATCCAAGTAGTCATTCCATGAGTGGGACAGTTTTTAACTAGATATTTCATTCTCTCCCAAGCTTGAGCAACATGTTCATTATAAAATTGTTTAAAGTTCATAATGTTACTCTAGTTGTATAATTTTTGCAGGTGGATAATACTTTCCAATAAAAGCATCTTTGCATTTAGTCCAAGAATCAATACTATTCCTAGACAAAGTTATTTAAATGAGAGGCCACATCATCACCACTAACACCAGAAAATTGCTCTTTCATGACAAGATTTAACAAAGCAGGCTTTATCTCATAATATTCGGTTGTGGAAGCCGATGGAGCAATAGGTGTGCATATAAAGTCATCATTATTTGATGGGGGGATACTTTCCAGGTAGGCCCATGGGGCCGAAAAGTGGACCCGCCAAGACCCAGGAGGCCCAAGTAGGGTTACACATCAAGCTACATGGGCTGGACAAGGAGCAAGCCGGCCAGCCCATTACAAGTCCACAGAAGGAAAAGGACCCGGCTGGGATCGGAGTCCATGTACAACCCGGAGTACTAGCTTGATAGGTGAAGACCTAGCGTAGGACTCCGTGTTCAAGTGTAACTCGGCATAAGTTGTAAATCCAGGGACCCGACCACCTTTATAAGGAGGGCCCTGGACCCTAGATCGATAAGCTCTCAAGCAACACCAAACCTGAAGTCGCCGACTCCTGAGTTAGAGGAGTCGGAACCTTGTAATCAAGAACAAGTCCACATCAATAAAGAACAAGCAGGAAGTAGGTCTTTACCTCTAAACAGAGGGGCCGAACCTAGGTAAATTCCGTGTCCCCTCGTCGAGATTAACTACTCCTATGTCCTGGTCGCCAATGGCCCCACAACTAAGCTTCCCAGAGGAAGTACTTGCCGTGACAACCCCACTACATTATTCGTGCTAGTAAAGTCACATAACTTAGTGTTCTCAGCTGAACCCATTTCCACAATATAGAAGCAAGAAACTAAGCAAAACAAAAAGAGACTAGTTGCTGGAATTTTTAATTTTTTTGTGTTTTTCAGTTTTAGAGTAAACGAAAGGCAAAACGAGACCAACAAAAAATATAGTAAGCAAGACAATAACAAACTAAAGTGAAAGGATGCGTGAAACTCCCCTAGATGAAACTTCCAGTTCCTCGGCAACGGCGCCAGAAAAAGTTACTTGATGATGTTGATCACACGTTCGCTGGAGAACCCCAAGAGGAAGGTATGATGCAGCAAAGTAGCAGTTTACCTTGATTACAAAACCAAGGTTGTCAGATCCAGTAGGACTTAGAGAAGGCTTAGCGAGGTGTCAATCTACTATGGCACTTGTACATTAACGCGGACCTACACACAATCACAAACAAGTACTTTGCCCCAACGAAACAGAGAGGTTGTCAATCTCTCCGGCTTGCTAAACACAAAAGATTAAATATGCAGATGTAAAAATATGATGAGAGTGAAATATGACCATCGAGTAAATGATGATGATGAGCTATTAGAAGGGTTGTAAACAGTGTAGGAAAATAGGACCGGGATCTACAGATCACTAGTGGTGTCTCTCCAAAAGATACGTATGAGGGGGGTAAACAAATTACAGCATGGCAATTGACAGAATTGAGGGCGCATAACAATGCTATCATAAAACAATATAGTTCACCTCTTCATCTAATATGGGCATTACGTCAAAATACATAGACCGTTATCCAACTGCGTCTATGACTAATAATCCATCCCGGGATCGCTATCCAGCATGTCACCCAGAAGTATTAAGTTGCAAGCAACAGATCATTGCAATAAGCAAAATGCATAATGTAAGCAATGTAAATAACACAAGCAAATCACACCGATGTTTTCTCCCTAGTGGCAACAACACATCTCTAGTCTTGATCGTTTCTGTCAACCCGAGCTCGGACAAAAAGAGGCATGAACCCACGATCTAGCATAAATACGCTCTCTGAAGATACTAACAATTACTTGGCCAAAGCATCCACTAGCATCGGAGAGCATGCAAGATCATTGATATGTTGCAAATGTATCTATAATTTTTGATGTTCCATGTTGTTATTATGCATGTTGTTACATGTTTTGCATACACTTTATATCATTTTTATATATTTTATGGCACTAACCTATTAACAAGATGCCACAGTGCCAGTTCCTATTTTTTGGTGTTTTTCCGTTTCCGAAAAGTACTTACACTGCGTTTGGATGTAGGAAAGATGGTCTGGAATTGGAGAATCTGGAATTGGGGCTCAAATTCCGTTGTTTGGACTGGCTACAGGAATCTTGGCATGGAAACGTCGACCAATTCCGCGCGCAGCCCACCGCAGTGTCCGTTCGGGCCGAAACTTTCCGAGGGTCGAGCCTCGGAAAGGCACGGAAACGCCTACTCGCTCCCTCGCTCGTTCCCCTCGCTCGCTCGGACGGGAAAAGGAGCGGCCGCCGACGGAGTCCATCTGGAGCTCGCCCCATCCCACGACGGCGCCAGCGGCCAAGGTACCTTCCTCCTCGAGCACGGCCCTCCTCGAGCCTGGCCTTCTCCGTTCCCGTCCGTCTCCCACGTGTGGCCTACATACCTAACCCTAGGGCACGGCAGCGGGATGGGCGTACGGCGGGATGCCTTCCCAGTTGTCACCTCCGTCGGGCCGGCCGGCGGCCAGGGGCGTCTCGCGCGTCGTGCGGCCGGAGGACGACCCGTTCATGGCTGTGTACCTGGCCTGCACCAAGAGCACCGGCCGCGACCCGTTCTGTGTGTTCTTGATTCGGAATTTATTAATTCTGCAACTGATTTGCAGCAGCAATCTTCATCTTTCTATCTCTGGCCAGCCCCATGAATCTAAATGGAACCGGATTTTGCTTCCCGATAGCCAATGGTGTCAATTGTTGATTTCTTTGTCAACGTGTTGGCTTCTCTGCACAGATTCATTTAGTTGATGCCGTCAGGAACGTTTTGCTGGTTAGAATCGCATGAAGAATTTCCTTGGTTACCTGCATGTGTGATTCTACAGAATGCAGTGTTTGTGTTGCCTGCGGATAGTCAGATGTTCTTCCCTGCTCCTCCACTGATGCAGATTAGTTGACCTCGAATTTTTAATGTCAATATTCAAATGTACACATACTATATTGTTCATACATTACACACGTTTATATGGTCCAAACTCAACAAAACATCCAATTCCACGGTGTACACAACCAAACAGGAATTAGAATCGTGTGCTACCCTTTGATTCCAAATGTAAATTTCATTCACAACCAAACAGCGGAATTTGAATTGGAGACCATTTCATTTCCATCTTGGAAATGGAATTGCTAGTCCAATTCAATTCCCAGCAAACTTTCCTACATCCAAACACAGTGTTATGGAAATATCCTCGGAATTGGACAAAAATCAACAGGCGTAAATATTTCACCGAATCAATCACGGAGCCCGAAGGAGAGCCAGAGAGGCGCCAGGGGGCGTCCTCACCAGGGCTCAGCGCCGCCTCCCTTCTGGCCACGCCAAGGGGTTATGACGCCGCACCTTCGCCTATATAATCCTCCTTCACCGAAAACCCTAAGAGCAACTCCAGCCGTTGCCCCCCCCCCCCCCCAGGCCGAATTGCCGGTGTTTTTTTGGGCCTGCTGGGGGGGCGCTGGCGGAAAAAAAACCCGGCCTGGGGGCAGCCCGATTCCCAGCCGTGTCACCCCCAACCCGGCGTTTTCCGGCGAAAATAATCATAGAACCCCATTTTAATAGTAAATCCATTATTTTTAAAGCAAATTTATCATTTGTATCAAATAATTCGACAGAAAAATATTACAATTATTAACAAATCATAAAATTTAAAACAAGTTTTTAAAATCAAATTACATAAACCTAGACCTCGCTTTTGCGCCTCCATAGGTGCTCCACCAGATTTTGCTGCAATTGCTGATGAACTACTGGGTCTCGGATCACCTGACGCTTTGCAAGGTAGGCAGTCCATGATTTCGGTACAGGCAGACGCTCGCTCTCCTCTGGATCCTCGCCCACGAGAGGACCCTGTCTGAAGTATGGAACCTTCTTCTCCTTCTCATCCACTGGATACTTCCGCTCGCTCTCAATGATCATGTTGTGCAAGATCACACAACAAGTCATCACCTTCCACATCTGATCTTTTGACCAGGACATAGCGGGATACCGGACAACAACAAATCGAGCTTGGATCCCACCAAATGCCCGCTCGACATCCTTCCTGCAAGCCTCCTAGTACTTGACAAACCAAGCTTGAGCCGTCTTCGGCACAGGGTTTGAGATGGTCTTCACAAATGTTGACCATTTTGGATAGATACCATCTGCCAGGTAGTATCCCTTGTTGTAATGGTGCCCGTTGATCTCGAAGTTCACCAGGGGAGCAATACCTCGAACAAGTTTGGAGAAGACAGGCGAGCACTGCAGGACGTTGATGTCGTTGTTTGTTCCTGGCATTCCAAATAAGGAATGCCAAATCCAGGTATCATACGAAGCCACTGCCTCGAGTACGACACTGCAACCGCCTTTGTGCCCTTTGTACATCCCCTGCCAAGCAAATGGACAGTTCTTCCAATTCCAGTGCATGCATTCGATGCTTCCTAGCATCCCAGGAAATCCGCTTGCTTCATTCTCGGCTAGGATCCGAGCAGTGTCTTCAGCAGTGGGTGATCGCAAATATTCAGGTCCAAACACGCCAATTACGGCTCTGCAGAACCTGTAGAAGCACTCAAGGATGGTGGACTCGACCATGAACAGATAGTCATCCTGTGAATCAGCTGGAGTTCCATATGCAAGCAGTCTCAATGCGACGGTGCACTTCTGGAGCGAGGAAAAACCAACCATGCCAGTGCAATCCTTCTTGCAAACGAAGTAGTTGTCGAACTCTCGGACGCCATGCACAATCCTGAGGAAAAGGTTCCGATTCATCCTGAAACGGTGCCGAAATGTCTTCTCGCCGTGTACTGGATCGATGGCGAAGTAAGCACCGTACAGGATGCAATACCCCTCGGCACGCTGGCGTGTCTTGCTCTTGTGCCGACCTGGTGCCGAACCACCGTGCTTCAGCTGTGCATCGGTGTCGTACAGGCCAGCCAGACAGGCGAGCATCAGCAAGTGCTCTTCATCATCGGCGGTGGCAAAGTCGGCTTCCTCATCCAGCAGAGCAGCGAGCATCTCCTCATCGTCGGAGTCCATCGAGGCAAAGCGTCGAACACCTCGCGGGCAGGGTGGAGGCGGATGTGCGTGAAGCTTGATCGTGACGGCGATTCTCGGGTGGAGGCGGATGGGGCGGGGAGGGGATACGACAGAGGCGTGTCATCGCGGTGGTTGGCCGTGGTTTTGGTGTCGAGTTCGCGGCGGAAGGGAGGAGTCAGTGCCGGCGACGGGGAGAAGGAGAGGAGGAAAGGCCGAATCTGTTGGTGGAAAGGTGTGTTCTCTCGCCAACAGGGGTGGCCCGCGCATTTTCCCCTTTCGCTGGCGCCCCCAGGCCGAACCCGGCGCGCTGGGTTTGGCCTGGGATGCTGGATAAAATTTGGCCCAAATCCGGCGAAAAACTAGGCCTTGGGGCGGTCCTGGGGGCGCGACTACGGGGATAATGGACCGCCGGCATCGAAAAGTTGTCCTGTGGGGGGGGGGGGGGCTTCGTGGGGGGACGGCTGGAGTTGCTCTAAGTACCTGAGTTATTTTTCACGAAAAGTTCCAGAGCTGCCGCCGTCGTCAAACCCTACTCGGGAGGGTTCCTGAAGCTCTTCTCGGCATCCTGCCGGAGGGGAGATCATCACCGGAGGGCTCTACACCACCATGCCTGCCTCCGGAGTGATGTGTGAGTAGTTCATCTTTGGACTACGGGTCCATAGCAGTAGCTAGATGGTAGTCTCTCTCCTTTGTGCTATCATGTTTAGATCTTGTGAGCTGCCCTACATGGTCAAGATCAGATCTTATTGTAATGCTACATGTTGTGTTTGCAGGGATCCGATGAATATTGATACTATGGTCAAGTTGATTATCAATCTATCTTTATATGTTATTTATGATCTTGTATGCTCTCCGTTATTAGTAGATGCTTTGGCCAAGTAGATGCTCTTAAATCCAAGAGGGAGTATTTATGCTCGATAGTGGGTTCATGCCTCCGGTAATCTGGGTGATTGACAGGAACATCTAAGGTTGTGGATGTGTTGTTGCTACTAGGGATAAAACAACAATGCTATGTCCAACGTCATTTGTATTGTTTACATTACACACTTTGATTAATGCAATTATCTGTTGCTTGCGACTTAATACCAACGGGGGACACGGATGTTAAACTGGCGGTAGATTATTAGTCATAGATGTTGTTGGATAACGGTCTATGTATCTTGTTGTAATGCCCAATTAAATCTCATAGTAATCATCTTGTCATACACTTGCATTGTCATGCGTTCTCTATTTGTCAATTGCCCAGCTGTAATTTGTTTACCCAGTATGTTAGATATCTTTTATGGAGAGACACCTCTAGTGAACCGTGGACCCCGGTCCATTCTTTTACACTGAAACAAGCACTGTTTACACCACTTTCTTTCATCATTTGCTCGCTGTCCACCTTTTGCATTTACATTTATTTTCCACACCATACGTTTAATCCTTTGTTTTTCAACAAGCCGGGGAGATTGACAACCTTCCTGTTTCGTTGGGGCAAAGTAGTTTGATTGTGTTGTGTGCAGGTTCCACGTCAGCACTGGTGTTGCACCGCACTTGCAGCTGGCAACCTTCTGAGCACTTTCTAATTCCTCCTGGATTGGTAACCTTGGTTTCTTACTGAGGGAAAACTGCTGCTGCACTACATCATACCTTCCTCTTGGGGTCTCGCAACGAACGTGTGGTTTCATTTCATCAACGAAGTTCTCTGGCGCCGTTGCCAGGGAATTAGAGGAGCTTCTGAAAGGGGAGTCTCACACTCCCAATCTCATTATTTTGTTTTTTATCTTGCTTAGTTGTTTTATCTTGTTTGCTTTCAATTATCAAAAACATAAAAAAAATAGTTTAAATTTCCTAGTTTATTTTCAGTTTTTTTTGCTTAGTCATCATGTCTAGCTCTGCTCCTTTCACTGTGCTACCACCATTAGGGCTTGTTTGGCTGTCCGGGTTAAATAGCTGAAAGTGCATGGTTGCCCCCATGCATGGTTTTGATAATTAATGACAATCTCTATGGACTAATGTTTGTATTGAGCTATATTTGTAGGTGTGTCCATTTGCATTGCTTGATATCCACATGTTGGAATCAAGGCTAAGGGAAGAAAAAGAAGAAGAGTTTGTGTTGATCAAGGCTAAGTGCGGCTTGATCAACACTCATGTCCAAGTGAATATATGCTGAAGAGGTGCCTCTCCCATATTGGTGTATGGGGGAGCAACATGTGAATCTTCACCAAGCGAAGCGCAATCAAGAAAGGTGGTTGGTCTTGAGGGGATGAAGATCGTCTTCATCGACCTCAAGTGGATTAATGCGCAAGGCAAAGGTATGATCTTGATAGGGCTTCTATTTTACCGGTCTCATGTTGTTTAGTGAGAGACCGGATTATAGGATAGATAACCGTACTATCAAGAGGGGCTCTCGACCGAGTATCATGATCGTATCATCGTAGAGAGCACAAACCTTTGTATCCATGCAATTAATCTTTATTGGCCCTTATTTGTCTCTTATCGTGGTGTGGTCTCGGTGCTTGTCGTGCTTGTCATGACAAAGCTAAGTTCACCGAAAACGATTTTCATATGCGTCTTCTATTGCTGTTTCGGTATTGGAGATTTTGCCGGTTCATCCGTGCGGAAGATTTATCTATTCCATTTCTTTGCAAAATCTCCTTTGCTTGTTTGCCTTTTTTCAAAGGTAGCATTTTTCGTCCTCTTTCCAACAAAATTGGTTTTATTTCATTCGGACTTCATTTACAAAAGATTCGGCTTTTTCGGTTTGCGAAAAGGAGCTTTTACATTTCCCCATTTGCTTTTAAAATATCATGATGGCCAATGATGTTTCTCTGCATGATCTTGTAGATCTTTTCATTGCGAGTCCAACGAGCCCAAGATCATAGAAAACGGAGTCTTGATGAAAAACTTGTTGGTTTTTGGTTTTGGAGGTTTATCGGTTCGTTTTTTATAGAGAGGTTTTACCTTTCTCTATTTTGTTTTATCCTCCCTTGTTGTACTATGATGTTTCTCTGTATATTCTTGTAGAGCTCGTTGCTACGATTCCAACGAGCCCAAGATCATCGAAAACGGAGTTCGGATGCAAAAGATATGCCCGTTTTCGTTTTGCTCTTTGTGCAGTTTTTCACTGGGCCGGAAGTTCTGGTCCTTAGGCCGGAAATTCCGGCCCCCCAGAAATATCCGGCCCAAAGTTCCGGACCATATCCAGAGAGTTCCCAGGGAGTCCGGGTCCCTCCGGGGGGTCCGGAAATTCCGGGGTAAGTGCCGGAAATTCCGGCCCGCGCAGTAAAAACTTCCCCCAACGGTTGGATTTGGTGGGGACCTATTTAAGGGGTCTTCTTCCCCAATGGTTTCCAAGTTTTGGAGCTTCTCTCACTCCTCCATTGTTGACCTCCAAAGTTTTGATTCCTCTCAATCTCTCCAATGATTCTTGTTCAAATTTAGGGATTCAAGAGAGGAGATCTAGATCTACAACTCCACCAATCAAAATCTCCTCTAAGTGAGGGGAACTAGTGGATCTAGATTTTGGGGTTGCTTTGTGCTCATCCCCTTTGTTCTTCCTCTCTTATTCCCCCCAAAGCATTTGTTGCTTGGTTGGAATTTGGGAGTGAAGGACTTGAGCACTTTGTGTGTTCTTCTTTTTGCATTTGTTGCATCGGGTTGCTCTCTCCACGGTGATACGTGAAGTTGAAGGTTGGGAAGCTTGTTACTCTTGGGTGCATTGTGTTCCCAAGAGCTTGTTGCCTCTTGGGTGCATTGTGTACCCTAGACGGTTGGAGGTGCCGCGAAGACTTCGAGTTGTGAAGCTTCGGCACGAGTTTGGGAGCCCCCAATTGAGTTGTGGGTGTGTGCCCCAAGAAGAGTTGTAAAGGGGCTCCGGAATCCGCCTTGAAGGATTCCGATAGTGGAAGGTGAACCAATCCCTTGGGTGAGGTTCATCGGAGAATAGGGTGAGGCCTTTGTGGCATCTTGAGTAGGCCTCTTATGGCGAGCTCACACCCCTCCAACGAGACGTACTCCCTTAACAAGGAGGAACTCGGGAATACATCCTCGTCTCCGTGTGCCTCGGTTATCTCTATACCCGAGCTTTTACTTATGCAATTTACATTGTGATAGCCTTCGTGCTTGAAGTTCTTTATCTAGCTATCACCTTGTTGTTTGTCTTGCTTAGCATAAATTGTTGGTGCACATAGGTGAGCCTAGTAATTTAGGTTGTTGGCTTGTTAATTTAAACACCTAGTTTTATTCCACAATTATCAAGCCCCGATTTAGAAAAAGTTGTAATCGCCTATTCACCCCCCCCCCACCTCTAGGCGACATCCGGGACATCGTTTGTTCTTTCAATTGGTATCAGAGCCTCGGTTCTCTTTTTGGGCTTTACCGCCTAGAGAGTAAAGATGTCGTTTAGAGAATTAGTGCACGATCCCACTTTTATATTCGATGACACAAATTATGATGTATGGAAAATTCGCATGCTTAATCTTTTTAGGGATATAGACCCAATTTTAAAGAGTGTTGTAGATATGGGTTTTTCTCCTCCAAAGGATTCCCAAAATTTATCCTTAGAGGATGAGAAAAACTCTTATCTCGATACTCTAGCATCTAATGGTCTTACATGTGTTTTGAGCGATGTAGTGCTTGAGTCAATCATGCCTTTCCGGAACGCTCATGAGCTTTGGACCAAGCTTCAAGAAAAATATGGAGTGTCCAACTCTATTGAGGATGATTGTTCTCCCTCCACCTTCGGCCGTGACGAGTTCGCGTCTTCGCCTACTTCACCAAAATGTGGTAAGGCACAAACTAATATGATGGTGAGTAGTGATAGGTTGTGCAATATTGATAGTGACCTCATTCTTGATGATCTTTTATCTCTATCTTGTTGCAATGCCTCATCTTTACACCTAAACACACATAGCACTATAAATGTCATACATGCTAGTGTTGATAGTCCTTGCATATCATCTAAAAATTGCTTGTATGAATCTAATTATGATATGCTTGCTTTATCTTGTTGCCATGATAAAAATGGTTGTGTTCCCTCTAACGCTTGCATGAATAATAATGTAGAGGAAACCCAATTTGCTATGCAACAAGATGTGAACTTGAGTAGTTCAAAAATTAATTGTTCCTCTTCATCCACCTTTCATTGCCTTATGGCTAAATCTTCTTCTAGCAATGATAATAAGAATGATAATAATGATGAAAAAGATGATGAGGAAAATAATGATGCTCTCCTTCATGATAAAGGTGTAATGATTCTTAAGGCTCTTTCAAAAAATAAAAATGCTTGTGATAACCTCTATGAAATCATGAGCGCCCTTGTTGAGCGCGGGGAAACTATTGAGGCTTTGGAAGCTAGCCTTGAAGAAAAGGGTAAGATTGAAAGAGATGATGCTATGGAGAAGGCATCTTTAGAAGATGCTCTTGAGGAAGAGCAAGAGACTCGGGCTTCTCTTGAGGAGAAACTAGAAAATATTGAGGAGTCTCACAATGATATAATTGCTAAAATCATTAAGGAACATGACCATGCTCATGCTAAATATAAAGTGTTTAAAATGGAAAATGCTAGATTGAATGATGAGCTTGTCAAGTTGTCCTCCTCTATTCCTAATGTCAATAATGCTTATGCTACTAACTCCACTTCTTGTGAAGCATCTATTTTGAAGGAGAATGTTGAGCTAACGGCTCAACTTGAGTTGCTAACTAGCAAGTATAGGAAGTTAGAAGAAAGTCATGAAAAGATATCTAGCTCGAATGATGATCTTCTAGCATCCTATGCTAGTATAAAGTTAGCTCATGAGGCTATCACTACCAAGGTAACATCTTGTGAGCCTCATGTGGATAATAGCACAACTTTAACTAAAAATGCTATATTGCCATGTGCTAGTCCTAGTAGTTCATCCACTCAAAATGTTGGCACATCTTGTGATGAAATTACTTTCCTTGCCTTGTTGCTCTAACAATGAAGCTTCTACTTCCTCTAGTATTTTTGTTGCCACTAACCATGTAGAGGAAATAAAAGACCTCAAGGCCCAAGTCACTTCTTTGAAGAATGACTTGGAGAAGCGTCATGAAGGGAAGCGTGCACTTGACAACATGTTGAGTGTGCAACAATCCCCTAATGACAAGAGTGGACTTGGATTCAACTCCAACAACAAGACCAAGTCCAAGGTTGAGAAGAAGAAGAAGGGCCAAGTTCAAGTCAAGAATCCGACCAAGATCACTTGCTTCAAGTGCAAGATTGAAGGGCACCATGTGAGGGATTGCCCAATGAAGAAGAATCCTCTTAGTGAGAAGCAACTAGGGAAGCGGCCTCTTGTTCAATCTCGTGCTCAACCACGAGTTGAACAAAGGCCACCTCCTAAGAAGACTCAAGTCAATGCTCCTCAAGTTGAGGAGCCTATTAAGAAGAAAGAGAAGAGTCGATGTTGCTACCTTTGCCGTGGCAAAGGTCATTTTGCTTCTTCATGCACTAATGGTACCTCATCCAACCCTATCATAATCGATGATGTTTATTCTCTTGGGAAGGATAGGATTGGCAATGTGTTTGCCAAATATGTGGGGACTCAAAGTGGTGTCAAGAAAAGCACCATTTGGGTTCCCAAGCCTATTGTGACTAACCTCTTAGGACCCAACTTGATTAGGGACCAACAAGCTCAAACTTGATCAATAGGTGTTAGTGGAGGACATTGGAGACTTGGCTACTTTTGAAGAATTAAGGGATCTTCATGGTTATTATTTCATCAAGCCAAGTCAATTGGATTGTATTGTCATCTCTCATATCCAATGCTCCTCCTTGCAGTAACTTGTATTTAATCATATATACATTGAAAGTTGCTTGCTCCCTTGCAGGTGTTAGTTTTGTTTCTATCATGTGCTTGTATATGATATGCTACTTTCTTACTTGTCTTGTTATTCAAGTTTGAGTATGATTGTTGTGTATCATGTATGTGTAACTTTGTGTTGAGCTTTATTGAATCTTGTGTTGATTTCAATCGGCTCTTTGAGATATTAATGGACTATCCCATTTTGGGGGAGTGATGTGCTTTGTGCACCTCATAAACCTAAAAATGTGTGTACATCAGGCACACCACCTAGTATTTATATTTCATATTATCTAGCTACTATGTGGTGTGTCATATTCATGAGAAATTCAAATTCTACAATGTCCATTAATTTCTCTAGTTGTTTTTATTTGCCTCTTGTTTAAAAATAAAATGAATTATCACATTATGGGGGAGTAATAAGCTATGTGCATTTTACAAATCCATAAAAATGTGAACATTTGAGGTTTGCCACTTAGATTTGATGTTATAAATTATCTTATTCCTATGCGGCATGTTTGCTCGAACAAGTTCCAATTTCCTTTTGGTTATCTTTTGGCTCTTGTTTGCGTGAGTTTGCTTGGTGTGGTTTCTCTAATATGCATTTCCATATATCTTGTGAGAAACCATTTGTTTCATCTTATTTTAACCATGGCTTTGCCGGTTGGTTCGAATAGTTGAAACTACCAACAAACCTTTTTCAAAATATGGCGTTTTAATTCTTATCTCTTGCCATATGCTTATTTGTTGTGAAGTTGGTCTTGAACATCATTCCTATATACCACCGAGAAATATCTCCATATACTCCTTGTCCATGACAAGTGATTCTAGTAATTGTGGTGGATTTTGTAGATCATCTTCACTTTGGCTCTTGCATTGAATTGACTTATTTGTTGCCTTCCTTGCCTCTTGCATAGATCATAATCCTTCAATTGGTAGTGTTTAGTGTTGTAAATAAAATATGGAGAGTAATGATCCCTTGTGCGTGCATTTTGCATTCAAATGCAAATATCTAAAATAATGCATTAATCTTTGAGGAGCATTCCTTTTTATTTAGAACACTATCCTATCTATCAATATTTGATCCTTTCAATTGGCATTTGATTCTTTATCTTGTTTTGGTACCTTCAATTGGTATTAATTGGAATTTAATATCTCCTCCATAGATATTTGTTCCAATTGATATTTATTGTGGGAGTTTTGATACCCTTTTGCCTTATTTTACTTTACTTGATTTCGGTCAAGTATCACCCTCTTCTTGGTGTCTTTTCTCCTAGTTGATTTTTGTTTTAATTGGTATCTTATTTTCAATTGGTGTCTTATCGATCATTTGTTGTGTTGATTTGATTCCTTTTGATATCACACTTCATGTGTTGATGTGTTTTGGAATCAATCATTTGTTGTTTTGATTCTTTCCTCAATCATGTGTTGATTTGGATTTTGATATAATTTGGACAACCTTTAGTGTCACACTTTGGTGTGCTCTTTTCTTGGTTTACTTAGTGTTTTTGTCCAAATTGTACCTCTTTTGGTTCTTGTAAGTCTATACATGCTTTTTACTAGTTTATATATATTTTATGGCATGATAGTCTTTCTTGATCCAATTTATAGGGGATAGTCCACCGAATCCTAAATCGGCTAAGATGTGCATGAAATTCAATTTCATATCTAGATGCACATATTTATGTGGAGTGTTTCCTATATATTGTAGTTTATCTAACTACTATGGGACCCAATGAGTTTGGGAATCATTTTGTACTCTAATTTTGTTTTAGGTACAATGGAGATGCATTGGATGCTTGCCTCATTCATAAGGAAGGTGTTCTCACCGTGTGATTGTCGGAGTCAAGATTTGATGTCAAACCAACTCTCATCATCTTCATCACCAATGTCATCTCGGTGCATACTTCTCTAGTATTCAACCTTGTGTAGGTTGCCTCTTGGCATGAAGTCCTTTATGTGCTATTGTTGTGGTTTTGGCTTATTTCCTTCACTTAATATATCTTTGTGATATATATGATGAATTTGCAAAAACTTTTTCTTCAATTGATATTATTCCTTTGTGATACTTGTTGCCTATTTCAAAGCATCTCCACTATCTCTTGTTCCCTTAGTGATATGTGTGATGCATTTGATATATTTGAAGTTCATTTATATACAATGAGATAAATTTGAGCTATGTGCTATGCTTTTAAGCAACAATCTCGTTTGTATATTTATAACTTCTCGTTGGATACCTTGTTCTCTTCTTCCCGAACCATTTCATATGTATATGTTTCTTTGCGGATGTATATCTTCATGGTTTGTCTAATTAGAAACCTATACATATGAGAGAGGTCACCTTTTAGTTGGTATCCTATTTCTTTTTGAGCCACCTTGTGTTTCATCTATAATCCTTTGGTGGCTCCAAATTTGTCTCATGAGTGCTTGTCTTATTGTTTATTGGTATCTTTGCACACTCATGTATTTCTTGAAGATCTTTGACCTCATGCCTACCATGGTGAGCATGTTGATTTTTCTTTTACTAAATGCTCTCACTTGATTTTGGCATTTTCAATTGGTTTTAGTTTCCAATTGGCATCCCTAAGTTTGTGAGCATACCTCTTTAAAGATCTTCGTTTTATCTCGGTTGGGCCTATCTTATGTTGAATCTTTGAAAATTGGTATCTCCTTTATGGCTCAACCACATCTTTGGTGCAAGTGCTATGATTTGCTTTTGCATTATGCACTCTTGCACTTGTTGCGTGTTCTAGATGACTTTGGGGGAGTGAGGATTCCATATTTGTGCACTCCTCAATTGTGCATAAACATTGGGGAGCTTCTCCGGTTTTCTTAGAACTCTCGCCTTGGATCTTTTTGATTACTTTTCTCCTTTATGGAGATGTTTAGAATTATTTCATCCTTTTGCAATATTTGGATCCTCAATATAGTTTGATTTCCTTTAATTATTCGTCAATGGATATGTGCATTTGATTTCACTCATATTTTGAGAAATGCACACTTTATGGAGGAAATCATACTATATTGGCCTTCTAAATTTTTCTTCCCATTTCGGCAATCGATGCCAATGGGGGAGAAGTTTAGAGGGTTTAAGGGAATTTGGGTTTTATGCTTTTGTTGCATTTGCCTTTCATGCGCTTGCATCCTTGCTCGTTTGTCTTGCAAGCATGCTTTATTCATTATATAAACCCTCTTAATAAGGGATTGTCATCAATTACCAAAATGCAGGAGATTGAAAGTGCATGGTTGCCCCCATGCATGGTTTTGGTAATTAATGACAATCTCTATGGACTAATGTTTGTATTGAGCTATATTTGTAGGTGTGACCATTTGCATTGCTTGATATCCATATGTTGGAATCAAGGCTAAGGGAAGAAAAAGAAGAAGAGTTTGTGTTGATCAAGGCTAAGTGCGGGTTGATCAACACTCATGTCCAAGTGAAGATATGCCAAAGAGGTGCCTCTCCCATATTGGTGTATGGGGGAGCAACATGTGAATCTTCACCAAGCGAAGCGCAATCAAGAAAGGTGGTTGGTCTTGAGGGATGAAGATCGTCTTCATCGACCTCAAGTGGATTAATGCGCAAGGCAAAGGTATGATCTTGATAGGGTTTCTATTTTACCGGTCTCATGTTGTTTAGTGAGAGACCGGATTATAGGATAGATAACCGTACTATCAAGAGGGGATCTCGACCGAGTATCGTGATCGTATCGTCGTAGAGAGCACAAACCTTTGCATCCATGCAATCCATCTTTATTGGCCCTTATTTGTCTCTTATCGTGGTGTGGTCTTGGTGCTTGTCGTGCTTGTCATGACAAAGCTAAGTTCACCGAAAATGATTTTCATATGCGTCTTCTATTGCGGTTTCGGTATTGGAGATTTTGCCATTTCATCCGTGCGGATGATTTATCTATTCCATTTCTTTGCAAAATCTCCTTTACTTGTTTGCCTTTTTTCAAAGGTAGCATTTGTCATCCTCTTTCCAACAAAATTGGTTTTATTTCATTCGGACTTCATTTACAAAAGATTAGGCTTTTTTCGGTTTGCGAAAAGGAGCTTTTACCTTTCCCCATTTGCTTTTATAATATCATGATGGACAATGATGTTTCTCTGCATAATCTTGTAGATCTTTTCGTTGCGAGTCCAACAAGCCCAAGATCATAGAAAACGGAGTCTTGATGAAAAACTTGTTGGTTTTTGGTTTTGGAGGTTTATCGGTTCGTTTTTTATAGAGAGGTTTTACCTTTCTCCATTTGGTTTTATCCTCCCTTGTTGGACTATGATGTTTCTCTGTATATTCTTGTAGAGCTCGTTGCTACGATTCCAACGAGCCCAAGATCATCGAAAACGGAGTTCGGATGCAAAATATATGCCCGTTTTCGTTTTGCTCTTTTTACAGTTTTTCACTGGGCCGGAAGTTCCGGTCCTTAGGCCGGAAATTCCGGCCCCCCGAAAATATCCGGCCCAAATATCCGGCCCAAAGTTCCGGACCATGTCCAGAGAGTTCCCAGGGAGTCCGGGTCCCTCCGGGGGGTCCGGAAATTCCGGGGTAAGTGCCGGAAATTCCGGCCCGCGCAGTAAAAACTGCCCCCAACGGTTGGATTTGGTGGGGACCTATTTAAGGGGTCTTCTTCCCCAATGGTTTCCAAGTTTTGGAGCTTCTCTCACTCCTCCATTGTTGACCTCCAAAGTTTTGATTCCTCTCAATCCCTCCAATGATTCTTGCCCAAATTTGGGGATTCAAGAGAGGAGATCTAGATCTACAACTCCACCAATCAAAATCTCCTCTAAGTGAGGGGAACTAGTGGATCTAGATTTTGGGGTTGCTTTGTGCTCATCCCCTTTGTTCTTCCTCTCTTATTCCCCCCAAAGCATTTGTTGCTTGGTTGGAATTTGGGAGTGAAGGACTTGAGCACTTTGTGTGTTCTTTCCTTTTGCATTTGTTGCATCGGGTTGCTCTCTCCACGGTGATACGTGAAGTTGAAGGTTGAGAAGCTTGTTACTCTTGGGTGCATTGTGTTCCCAAGAGCTTGTTACCTCTTGGGTGCATTGTGTACCCTAGACGGTTGGAGGTGCCGCGAAGACTTCGAGTTGTGAAGCTTCGGCACGAGTTTGGGAGCCCCCAATTGAGTTGTGGGTGTGTGCCCCAAGAAGAGTTGTAATGGGGCTCCGGAATCCGCCTTGAAGGATTCCGATAGTGGAAGGTGAACCAATCCCTTGGGTGAGGTTCATCGGAGAATAGGGTGAGGCCTTTGTGGCATCTTGAGTAGGCCTCTTGTGGCGAGCTCACACCCCTCCAACGAGACGTACTCCCTTAACAAGGAGGAACTCGGGAATACATCCTCGTCTCCGTGTGCCTCGGTTATCTCTATACCCGAGATTTTACTTATGCAATTTACATTGTGATAGCCTTCGTTTTTGAAGTTTTTTATCTAGCTATCACCTTGTTGCTTGCCTTGCTTAGCATAAGTTGTTGGTGCACATAGGTGAGCCTAGTAATTTAGGTTGTTGGCTTGTTAATTTAAACACCTAGTTTTATTCCGCAATTATCAAGCCCCGGTTTAGAAAAAGTTGTAATCGCCTATTCACCCCCCCCCCCTCTAGGCGACATCCGGGACATCGTTTGTTCTTTCAATAGCCCCGGGAAAATAAACCCGGTCGGGAATGTAAAGAAACATGTGTAAAACCTTGGGATTTCATTCCCGACCTCCAGACTAGGGGAAAATTCTCCCCGGGAAAAGGCCGGGATGCCCCCGGGATTGCAGTTACCAAACAAGACCTTAGGGGAAATCATTACATTTGAACAGAAAAATGGTGAAAATTTTAGAAAGGCTTGGATGAGAATGACATAATTGCATAGGTGGTATAAACCCAAGATGGATTTGGGAGTCCTTATAAAAAAATTCTATCATGGTTTGTTGTCTGTGTATCAAAACGCCCTTGATGTTATGGTAGGAGAAACTTTTTCCGAATATGATGCAGTAAAAGCCTATAAAATTCTGAATGGATTGTTAATTTTTTCCATGATAGATGAAACTGGTGTGTTTTCTAAGCTTGAAGAAATAGAAAAGTCGCTTAATCAATTAAAACAGAGTCAAAATCATAAGAGCAACCTTTAGCCGACTTAAGGAATGATTGGGAACCTTTCATTGAGATAAATATTGGAAGTGAGAAATTTCTTCCTTACTGTGATCTTGGTTCTACACTGTCTATCATGCCTAAAATGGTCTACAATTTACTGAAACTAAATAATATGGTTGACTATCCCGTTTTCCATTTTCATTCTGATGGGACTATCGTAAAAAGTATGGGGATTATTAATGATGTAGAAGTTACTATTCAGGATAAAGTTGTTCCTATCAATTTTATGGTTCTTGCAAAATCTCCTAATAATATAGTCCTGGGAAGGTCTTTCTTAAAAAGTAGTGGGGGATTTATCAATGCTAGGTATGGTTTTCTGAAATTTAATGCCCCCATTAATCGAAGGTTTTTCTTCCCAATCAAGAAAGATGACCTCGCCGAAAGGATGGGAGATTTCGATATCCTTGATAATACTTGATGCAAGCTTTCTGCCTAGCTAAAAGGCGTTAAAGAGAAGCGCTTATGGGAGGCAACCCATTTTATTTTTCTGCAATTTTTTTATTGAGTCAAGGTGCTTGTCTACCTCTGTAGCGAATCCTTTGTATCTTTGTTTTTTCGTATTTTTTGTGCCAAGGAAAGCCTCTAATGGTAAGATGATGCTATATTGGAATGACTGCGCAGGGACAGATTTCTGCTGTTCACTCTAAGAAATTCCATAAATCATAGAAACGTGATTTTAATCTGCAAAGTTTTTTGCATATTCCTGATATATGTACGCATCTTTCTTTAGTTCAACGTTTTTCGATCTGAGACCTGTAAGTGACTCAAAAATATTCGTCTTTGCAGACTGTTCTGGTTTTGACAGATTCTGTCTTTTGTTTTGCATTTTCTCTATTACAAGTGTTATGTGGAATTATTTTTTGGGTGCAAGAGCTTCACTTAAGGCTAGTAATAGTAGCTAATGTTTAAGATAATTGTCATATTTGCTTCCTTACAGAATTTGTGAGTTTTTAATTAATGCACTAACCCTCTAATGAGAATGATGTTGAATTTGGGGTGAAGGAAGTTTTCAAGTAGCAAGAGAGAAGGGTGATGTAATAAGATTAAGAAGAGTGAAGAGCTTAAGCTTGGGGAGGCCCCCATGGATCTCCCCATCATCTTTCAAAGAAGACTCAAGCGTCTAAGCTTGGGGATGCCCAAGGCATCCCCTTCATCATCGGCAAAATATCAGGTCATCTCTAGTGAGACTATATTTTTATTCCTTCACATCATATGTGCTGTTCTTGGAGCATCTGTGTGCTTTTACTTTCAGTTTGTTTATGTTTTATCTTCTGGTCACAACTTGTTGGTTCCTAGCATTCTTGTTTGGGAGAGAGACACGCTCCGCTTTTTCATTAGAATACTCCTATTCTTCACTTATACTTTTTGAGTATTTATTTCTAGCGCTGTTAAGCTTTTAGCTCCTGTTTTCATGTATCTCTTGTCAGAGCTATTAGTTCTTTTAAAGAAAGTACTCTCTTGCTTCAATTATACTTTTTTGGAGAGTTGTTTAATTAAGTTGATTGGTGTTTGGTTGGAACAGAAAATGTTGCATGTGTTAATTGGCATATTGGAAAATGCTTACATACTCTTGTAGATCACTATATTGGATAATTAGATACTTTTCAATTGTTTCGAGTTACTAATTAGGCTTGTTTAAGCTTTTGTATCATGTAAGCAAAACCCATTAATGAAGAACTGATGTAAAGCTTGTTGAAATTTGGTTTGTAGAAGTGGTAATTCCAAGGTCTAGATATTTTCTAGTGAAAGAGTTTGGTTAACAAGGAAGACAATGTGGAGTCTTATAATGTTTCTAATATGTTGTCATATAAGTTTTTGCTGTACCGGTTGATAGTTTGTGTTTACTTAAAATAACCTTGCTAGCCTAAAACTCTGTACTAAGCGGAAACGCTACTTGTGCATCCAAAACCTGAGCCAAAATCCATGCCATCTGTGTCCACCATACCTACCTATATGTGGTATTTCCTGCCACTCCAAGTAAATTTTTCACGTGCTACCTTTAAAATATTCAAAATGCTCCTTTTTGTGTCTCTATTTTTAAGCTCATGAGGAAGCAGTAGAGAGCTGGTTATAACTTGTGACAAGCAAGGTCATTACCCCCTTCACCCGGTGTTGATGGTTTACATCCTCACTTGAATAAAACCGAGAGCGACTTAAGCAAAATATAAATATAACTCATCATTATCCTCCACACAATCCACACAATGAAAATCTGAGAAATCAGCTCAAACATTGGTTAGTGGTGAAACAAAGGAGAAAAAGGAATGTACTCATTCCTCTAAAACCAGTCGCTCTCACAAGTCTAAAAGCCTTGCTTGTTATGGGGGACTAGCTAATTTCTTTGTTGTGAAGTCGTTGACAAAAGCATGCATATCTTAAAATTGTTTTACTTATGTTCTATAAAAAATAAAAAGCTCTAGCACATGACTAATCCCTGCTTCCCTCTGCGAAGGGCTTTTCTTTTACTTTTATGTTGAGTCAGTTTTCCTACTTCCTTCTATCTTCCACAAGCAAGCACTAGTGTCAACCTTGTTACAGCAATTGTTATTTGATAGTGTATTGACTTATTATATTGCTTTGTATTGATATTATCCATGAGATAAATATGTTGAGGTTGAAGCAATTGTTGAAACTAAAATCTTCCTTTGTGTTGGTCAAATGCCTTTTACTTAGAGATTATTGCTTTGTGAGTTAACTCTTGTGCAACATCTTTTGGATTCAAGTCTCCAAGGTACTATTCATGAAAAGTTTTGCTCTTATGATTCAGTTGCTTACTCATTGCTTAGTTAGTAGCAAACTATAAGCCATTGACTTGGATCACTTCATTCAAACACATGTGCTTTACACTATTATTTGATCAAGATTGTGTGGTAGCATGTCACCTAAAAAATTATTTTGTTTTTATCATTTTACCTACTCGAGGATGAGTAGGAACTAAGCTTGGGGATGCTCATACGTTGCAAACGTATCTATAATTTTTTATGTTCCATGTTGTTATTATGCCTATTGTTACATGTTTTTCATACACTTTATATCATTTTTATACATATTCTAGCACTAACCTATTAACAAGATGCCACAGTGCCAGTTCCTGTTTTTTTGCTGTTTTTCCATTTCGGAAAAGTACTTAAGAAATATCCTCGGAATTGGACGAAAATCAATGGGCGTAAATATTTCACCGAATCAATCACGGAGCCCGAAGGAGAGCCAGAGAGGCGCCAGGAGGCGTCCTCACCAGGGCTCGGCGCGGCCCCCCTTCTGGCCGTGCCGAGGGTGGTGTGGGCCCTCCAGGGGCCCTCTACGCCGCCCCTTCACCTATATAATCCTCCTGCCCCGAAAACCCTAAGTACCCGAGTTATTTTCTACAAAAAGTTCCATAGCCGCCGCCATTGTCAAACCCTACCCGGGAGGGTTCTTGAAGCTCTTACCGGCATCCTGCCGGAGGGGAGATCATCACCGGAGGGCTCTACACCACCATGCCTGCCTCCGGAGTGATGCGTGAGTAGTTCATCTTTGGACTACGGGTCCATAGCAGTAGCTAGATGGTAGTCTCTCTCCTTTGTGCTATCATGTTTAGATCTTGTGAGCTGCCCTACATGATCAAGATCATCTTATTGTAATGCTACATGTTGGGTTTGCTGGGATCCGATGAATATTGATACTATGGTCAAGTTGATTATCAATCTATCTTTATATGTTATTTATTATCTTGCATGCTCTCCGTTATTAGTAGATGCTTTGGCCAAGTAGATGCTCTTAACTCCAAGAGGGAGTATTTATGCTCGATAGTGGGTTCATGCCTCCCGCAATCTGGGTGAGTGACAGGAACATCTAAGGTTGTGGATGTGCTGTTGCTACTAAGGATAAAACAACAATGCTATGTCCAAGGTCATTTGTATTGTTTACATTACATACTTTGCTTAATGCAATTATCTGTTGCTTACAACTTAATACCAACGGGGGACACAGATGTTAACCTGGCTGTGGATTATTAGTTATAGATGCTGTTGGATAACGATCTATGTATCTTGTTGTAATGCTCAATTAAATCTCATAGTAATCATCTTGTCATATACTTGCATTGTCATGCGTTCTCTATTTGTCAATTGCCCAGCTGTAATTTGTTTACCCAACATGTTAGTTATCTTTTATGGAGAGACACCTCTAGTGAACCGTGGACCCCGGTCCATTCTTTTACACTCAAACAAGCACCGTTTACACCACTTTCTTTCATCATTTGCTCGCTGTCCACCTTTTGCATTTACATTCATTTTCCACACCATACGTTTAATCCTTTGTTTTTCAGCAAGCCGGGGAGATTGACAACCTTCCTGTTTCGTTGGGGCAAAGTAGTTTGATTGTGTTGTGTGCAGGTTCCACGCCAGCACTGGTGTTGCGCCGCACTTGCAGCTGGCAACCTTCTGAGCACTTTCTAATTCCTCCTGGATTGATAACCTTGGTTTCTTACTGAGGGAAAATTGTTGCTGCACTGCATCATACCTTCCTCTTGGGATCTCCCAATGAACGTGTGGTTTCACGTCATCAATCATAGATAAAACATAACACATAGATGAACAAGAGTAATGATTTCCACAATTCATCAAATTCATGCAAACACACATGTAGCAGTTACAGATAATATGATCTTTATCATGATAGGAAGATCACAAGATCTAAGCAATGGAGTACAAGGAGGAGAGACAACCATCGCTACTGCTATGGACCCGTAGTCCCGTGGTGGACTACTCACGCATCACTCCGGAGGCACACATGGTGGTGTAGATGTCTCCGGTGACGATTCCCTCTTCGGCAGGGTGCCGGGAAGAGCTGCTGAACCCTCCCGAACTGGGGTTGGCAGTGGTAGCGGCCTCGGACGTCTTTTGAAAAATATGATCGGGTATTTAGGGTTTTCGGGGCGAAGACGAATTTATAGGCAAAGGGGCAACTCGAGACGACGCTGGAGGGCGCCAGGTGGGGCCCAGGTGTGGCCAAGGTCTGGGCCGCGCCTGGGGGCATCTGGCGGCTCGGAGCCCCTCCCTTCAGGCGTCCTCCTGGCTCTGTACTTGTTTCCTCGTGAAAATAATTCATGTAAATTTCCAGCTGATTCCGAGAAACTTTTCCGAACAACTTTTCTGAACAAAAAGACAGCAGAAAACAGGAAATGGCACTGGACATTTTGTTAATAGGTTAGTTTCATAAATGATGCCAAAGTGATATAAAAACATTATAAAAACATGTGGCACTGATATATAATCAAACATGGAACATAAAAAGTTATAGATACGTCGGAGACGTATCACTCACCGATGGATCTGGTGCGGCAGTGGAGATTGGGCCGACGACGCTGCTGGCTGGACTGGCGGGTCCCGAAACGGCGGGCGAGTTGGATCCGGTGTGGCGGCGACTCGGTGGCGTGTTTTCACTGGTAGATGTGGCGGGAAAACGATCGAAATCGAGGGCGGAGGGCGGTGGCGGCGACTCGAGAGGAAAGATGAACTATCTCGCATGGAGCTGAAATGTCCCTCCCACCAACTGCTTGCAAGGTTTTCAGGGCATCCTCGGTTCAGAGGAAAAAACTGTGTATTCTCGATTCCGAGGGGAAATTCTCTGGCGCCCGAAAAACTTTTTACGGTTCGGCCACTTTTTAGGTCGCTGTTCTGCCTCGTTTTTCTAGGTGCAAACATTAAGCGGCAGTTATTTTTTCAGAGCAAAGGACATGGATCATTTTATATGAATAACTTCTGAATTTTCTATATTGAAAAATAAGCTAGTAGGATTGACATGGTCCAGTTGGTACATTGTATTGCGTACATATTGTTTCTATATTAAACTGAATGTAATATTCAGACAGTAAAAACTTTAGAGTTGAAAATATGAGGAGTAGCAACTCGCTGTTAGGATCTCGTATCCGTGAAATAAATTAAACCGGTACTGTATTGTCATCATGAACAAGCCATGGTGCTCCATTTTGGCTGCTTGCTCAGTCCATAAATAGAAATAAGAAGTGTCACAAGAATGGGTATGTCCCATGTCAAATAAATCCCATCCATTATTTGCAAACAATGTTCCAGAATTATATAGAGCAATTCTATAATTGTCGATTACATGAGGCGATCCAGCTTTGCATGGGAAAGTCTAGGAACCAAAACGCTTTGAAGCAGAACGTACAAGCAGCAACTTAAAACTAGGAAACATGCTCAAGCAGGAGCCAGCAAAGTACACCGGGAGATTATTCTAATCTTGAGCGAACTTGAAGAAAAATAGAAAGCATCCTCAACAACAGTAATTGCAGCCTGGAACTTGAGCTTGATTAAACTTGAGCGAACTTGAAGAAAAATAGAAAGCATCCTCAACAACAGTAATTGCAGCACTTGAACACTAGAGCTTGATTAAACTTCAACACTAGAGCTTGATTAAACTTGGGGTAGTGCCAAGTTTACCTCCCCTTCAACCTTGAACTTGACCACCACCTCGGCAATCTCCACAAGAAAGCTAACGCCATGGGCAATCCCCACCATGGGCCAGGAATTTCCAGCCACAAGATAAGCGATTCTCGCAAGACTATTGACCCACATCATGCAAACATTGGTTCTCCAACGGCAGTCAGGATCAATTTGAACAATAGGCAGGTTCTGTGCCCTCCTAGACTCTTTAACCTCAGCAGCAATCTCAGTAAGCTTAACATAGAAAACGGCAAAGAAGGGAACGCAGATTATCCAGAATAATACCCATATTGCGTTTCCTTTGGTAGCGCGGACGTCCTTAGGTAGCACGGCAATGAAAGCAGAGACTCCGCACAGGAGTGCATGGTACAGCAGATAGAATAGAACGACACCAATCATGAGCACGGCTGAGTTCTTGTACCATTCCAGCTGATCTTGTGGAGCTCCCCCTCCACCACCAGGTACTCTACCTCCAGCTCCAGCACCAGCTCCACCACCCCCTCCCCCTCCCCCTCCCATAGCACCAGCAGCAGCAATCCGAGCATCATCAGCACCGAAACGTCTTGGTTCATCATCATCAGGAACGGGGCCGAGTGGATGATACCGAGTATCCTGTCGAGGCATGATGCCACTGCCAGCAGCTTGGCTTTGCCCCTCGTTAGCATCGCTATGAGTGACCACACGAGGAGAAGGAGGCCACGGCGGCGTCGGCCTCCGATGAGACAGCCGCGGCGCATGGCATGTCCAGGAGGCCTCCAGCAGCGGCGTTGCGGTGGCCACCATAGGAGGTGCAGTGCCGAGGACGACGTCGTAGGGGCCGGGACGTGGTGCCGACGACGACGGCTTGACCGCAGCAGAGAGAACGGTGGAGGGCCCGGATGGTGGTGTTGGTATCGAGGATGACGGCGCCGAGTTGAAAGCCGCAGCGGCGCAGGAGAGGCCGTGGCCAGGCCACGAGTCCTCCCGCGGCGGCGCTGCAGTGGCCGCCACAAGAGGAGGAGGCGCCGGGCTTTGAGGCCACGGCAACGGCTTAGACGCCCCGGCAGGGAGGACGACTGCGCAGTGACCGCGGCCGGGTGGTGGTGGCGCCGGCGTGACGGACGACGCAGCGGGCAGGAGGACGGTGCCAGGGCCATGGCCGGGCGGTGGCGCTGGCTTGAGGTTGGTGGGCGCGGTGGAGCGGGAGGCGTGACCGGCTGGTGGTGCTGACTTGACGTTGGGGACGAAGACGGCGCAAGGGCCATGGCCGGGTGTCGGCGCCGGCGTCACGATGGAGGGCGGGCCGGAGAGGTCGACGGCGCGGGGGCCGTGGCCGCGTGGTGGCGCCGGCGTCACGATGGAGGGCGCGCCGGAGAGGTCGACGGCGCGGAGGCCCTGGCCGCGTGGTGGCGCCGGCTTGACCTGGGAGGCCGCAGCGGGTAGGAGGACGACGCAGCGGTCCTGGCCGTGCGGTGGCAGCGCAGGCTTGAGGCTGGATGTGGCAGCGGGGATGACGAAGGCGGAGGGGTCGAGGAGGCGGGCCGGTAGTTGCGACGGCGCGACGTTGGAGAGCGCCTTGCCGAGTAGTACGACGCAGACGCAGGCGGCGACGGAGGAGGATGGTGGCGCCGAGGTTCTGTAGCCGGCCGGTGTCTCGTCGATGTCGATTGCGACGTGGTGGAGCGGTGGCGTCGCCGAGGAGGGTGAGAGCACCGCCAGGTCCCCGGGAAACCAGCCCTTGGATGCCGGCGTTGGTGGTGGTGCGGTGACGGCCGGATGGAGAGGGAGAAGGGCGGCGGGTGTTGGGCGCAGCACCTCCATGGCGGCGGCGTGGCGCGGCGTGGCGTGGGGTGTTTGGTGGAAGAGAGGAGGAGGAGGGAAGAAGAAGAGGAGAGGCAGCGCAGCGTGCTTTCTGAGGGAGAGGCGCCGTTTCCGTTTTGCTTGTCAGGTGACACTGTACCAAAAGGTAAAATGCTATGCGCACCAAGGTGTTGAGAGGGGTATTAATTGGTACACTCCACAACTGGCTCGATCCTATTCCTATCCACGGAAACCTGTTGATGCTGTTTAATTAGCACTGGATTTAAGCTTGTAGTGTGCTTGCGAGATTAAAATCGATAGAGATTGAGCAGCTGAGTGAAGAAAGAAAAAAAAACCCTCGCGTCGCCTCCTCTCTGGGCGACGGGAGGGGCGAACCCTAGCCCGCTGCCGCCACCCACCTCCTCCCCGACTCCCTCCCTCGCCGTCCCCGGCACGCGACGCCGGTGATGGGGGCGGCGGTGATCTTCCGCTTGCGGTGTCCCTCTGCAGCTTGAGGAGGCTGCTGCACGAGGGTGCGCCGCCTCTCCCACCGCGCTCCCCCAGACCTTGGCCCCTTGCGCCCGCCCGCGGCGGCCCTTCGGCTGTTCCTGGCGGCGAGGGCACGATGCTGGGAGTCCGTGCTGTTCCCCAGCGCGGCTGCGGCGGCGCGCTTCCAGGGCCCGTCCGGGCGCCGATGGGCTTGGCGGGCCGCGAAGCACCTGTCTCGGCGCCGGCCACGGGAAAGCCCTGCTGCTCCCGCTTGCTGTGCGCGTCTCCGCCTTGATGCTCTGGGCCCCGGTGGTCCTGCCACCGATCCCAGCCCATGGGGCGCTGCCGGTTGTTTTGACGGTGCTCAGGTGTGCCCTCCGGTGGTTGTAAGGTTGCCTACCTCTTCATTTGGCTATCAGCCTACAACGGGGTGCTGTTGGGGCTGGCTGGTGCCGTGGCTTCGTAGATGGCGGCCATGGTTGCGACTTGCTCCCTATGCGGGGAGGGGGGGAGGGCTCGTCGTGGCTGGGTGTTGAGCCCCTCTATCTCGCCATCAGTGTCAGAGGACGCTGTCTCCTCTGCACTGGTGTGCTCATGGTTCTGTAGATGGCGGCCATGGGTGCGGTCTCCTCTCCGATGCGAGGCGAGCCGTGGCAGTGGTGGTAGTAGCTTCTCCTTGTCGGTTGCTAGGCCCTCGCGTCGGATCCTTGTCGAGGCCCTATGGCGTGTCTGGCGTGGGTGGTCTTCGCGCGTGCTCTCGGCTAGCCCACACTTCAGGTATATCGGACCCAGCTGGGGTTGGGATTGCCCTCGGTGGTGCTACGCCTTTCGACTACGACGACGACGACCTCCACGTGTGGTTAGGGGGTCTCTGACGCCCTTCAACTTCAGTCGGCGACACACAGGCGTCGTGGCGTCGTTTCCGCCGCGTGCGACCTTTCGGCCATGCCCCCGACACAGGTGGTGTCGGCGCGCCGCATGGTCTCGAATGCGTGTTGGTATTGGACTACGTCGATGGTGCAGTGCCGTGGCTGGGTCTCCGCCGTCATGTCCTGTGGACTTCCCATGGTGATCGCTGTGCTTGGGTCGTGATGAACTTTTCATCAATCAACTATCTCCGAGGATTCTCGGAGTGACCACTCTCTTGTGTGTTGGTTGTATGCGTTATTTTCTTTTATTTCTCCTCTCTTGTATCCCCTTGTGAACTCTGGTTCATTTGAACCCATCTTGTAGAGGCTGCAAGACTTCATAGGCATCATTTTGAGCAATAAAAGTTCAGGATGGCTCTATGAGCCCTCCGTAGTCATGCTCAAAAAAAAAATTAAGATCCATAGAATGCAAGTACACACTTCTCCTAACATCATGACACCTAAAACAACCAATGGAGAGAAAAGAAAATAAAAAAGACATTCTTACAAATATACGCCTCTACCCTGCGAGTTGTTGTAAAAAAAATACACCTTCTTAGCACAAATGCCAAGACAAGTGACACATGGCAAACTCACATCCGTGGGTCGGCGACCCCAACCGGCATGAATGTAGGCAACAACATACATGTACCTTCCGTAAACCCAGTTGGCGGGAAGTGCTTACATGTACCCCAACCGGCATGACCAATTCGTCGACAACACGACTTCTCGGACTATACTGTTGATAATCTCCCTATCTTCAAAGTCGGTTTACCCCCAAGACCGAGCCGGAGGAAACGCTTGCTTCAACGAATACAAATACCGCCATGTCACCATCTTGACTCAGGAGTCACCCCATTGCACAGAGACTTGGGTGAGAGTCATGACCACGCTTGACGAATCGGCGATGTGAACGGAATCGAAAGATTAGCATCAGATAGAGGATGATCGACGACTTGTACATATTGGAAGGCACCAAAGATTGCTTTAGGCCTCCTTTGATTCATAGGGTTGAAAAGTTGAAGGAATAGGAAATATGTAGGATTAGAATGTCCTGCCAAGTCCAATCCTATGGGTAAAGGAATTTCTAGCCAGAGTACCGCAGGAACTTTCCATGAGCTCCAACTTCATGCTTTTTTCCTGTGAAAAACACACTGGGTAGTTCCTACGGGATTAATTCCTACAGGCTCTAATCCTTTGAATCAAACGCCTTCCCTAGGGAGAATTTTGTAGGGTCGCAATCCTGCGTAAATCCTGAGAATTTCCTACGAATCAAAGGAGATCTTAACTCGGAAACATGGAGCAACATAAGATTGCACGTAAGGCTAAAATTAGAGATGGGTAATTAGTCGCGATAAGCCATGAAACCGATTTTGTAAAGAATATGATATGCCCAAATATTAGAACGTCCGTTTACTCTAATCCTTGCTCTTTCGAAAATGTGCTATGATACATTATTATCTAACCTAGGTTTACTCTAATCCTTTCTCTTTTTCTTAATTAGCTTGGTGCATGATACCGGCTAAGATATTAGCACCATGACTAGCCTTGGGGACAAACCTCCATCTCAGTTTTGGAAAAAAGTCCAAAACAAACCTTAAAATTTTAGGTGTGTTGACTAAACTGAACCATGAATTAAAGACAAGTACAGTATAAAACAGCGCAAACATCACTGCTAAGCTCCACCACTAGTGGGTGCGCGGCGTTCTGTTTGGCTGCGTAGGCTTAGCAAATAGTATGCCCGACGTACTACGCAGCCTCCGAGACCAAAGCGATGCCATACTGCTACTACAGTATACCCGAAGAGTTCTTCTGGCTTGACCAAAAGCCGCCTGGCTTTTTTTGCACTGAAATTCTGGCACTGGTCCAACGTGAAAAGAAAGAACAGTCTCTTGCCTTAACAAAAAAACAAAACCCGCTGGGGTAACAGAAGTTCATGAGCTTTTGACATGTTGGAGAACAAGAACATAAAAGAAAAAAGGGTTTGGTATGAGATGTATTCATTTGGATCGATCTAATTTACGATACAGTAGTGTTTTTTCCTCTATTCTTCTCAATGGATTGATTTTGAGTTCGGTTTCACTAGTTACCAATCATAGTCTAGCGTTGCAACGGCACGATGGCAGCCTTCCTCGAGCGGTCTAGCTAGCGCGTGCGCGGCATATACGAGTACATATAGGCAGGGGTGCGATCTCCAAGACAAAAGATACGCGCGCGATGCCATACTGCTAAAGTACTCCTTCTGACTTGACCAAAAGCCGCTGCGCTTTTTTGCACTGAAATTGTGGCATACTGCATGGTCCAACGTGAACACAAGGAGGACTCTTTTTTCAAAAAAAAAAAAAACATTGTGTGGGTGTCCAGCTTTGCTTGCAGCAACACACCGTGCTCCACGCCTCGGATAATAACCTCTTGCTGCAATGCCAAATTAGAAAGAGAAAAATTCATCTACACTACAGTACGCGAGTGGTCTCACTTTGGTCACTGACCTTTGAAATACCCAGATTACGGATCCCTTAACTTGTTAAATGGGTTCACTACGGTCACTGGTTCCGCCTAACGCAACTTCATGCCAAACGTGTACAGGTTCGCTAGCTTTATTATACGGACATTTGTTCTCCACAACTGCACCAGCATCATCGATCTAGATACTGCCTCGTCCATGGCGCGGTCCCTACCGTCGGCGGCGACGTTCGTGCTGCTCTGGCCTAACGCTGGCAGTGTTTAACATTTCGTTTTCTTAATACTTTTCGCACCTCACAGAAATTCGAGAAATTAACGAAATTTCGTAGAAATAGTTTAAATATTTCGGTCAGATTTGTAATCTGGATTTCAAATTAATTTCAAAAAATAGAAATGGGACAAAGGGGAATCGAACTCAAAACCTACCAAAGAACCACTTCAATAATGCCAAGTTGTTGTCAATAATATGCTCTACCCCATCTTGTAGTATAATCTACTGTGTTTATTTAAATTTGAACGAAAATTTCGCACGATATTATATATTCTCGCCCCATACCGAAAATCGTGAAATTCGTTCGAAATTTCGACGAAACTTTTTTCACTGAACGCTGGTCACCCTGGTGGCGTTGTGCGTGCTCCAGTTCCCCGCCATGCGCGCCGAGTTCTGGCACCACGTCGGCATGAACTACCTCTTCATGCCCTAGATCTCGTGGCTGCTGCTCCCTTTCTCTGGTGGCCAGCCACATGACGGTGATCGCCAACCTGGCGACCGCGAGGGCGGCGTACAAGATGGGGTGGCACTACCTGGTGTCCCTCGCCTGGAACTCCAGCTAGGATCGATGGTGTAGGGTATATATGTGTAGGATGCCACGTGAACTGGAAATCCATTTCTTTTGTACATGTGCAATAGGATATATATCCGTCAAGGTGAAGAAAACCTTAAAATTAGGTTGAGTTGCATGACCACTCACACTAGTGGAAAACGGGGCAGTAGTCCCGGTTCCAGACGGCCTCTAGTCCCGGCTGGGCAACCCGGACTACCTAATCGGGACTAGAGCCCCCCCCCCCCCCCCCCCCTATAGTCCCGGTTGGCTACGAACCGGGATTAGAGTACCTCCCACGTGGCCACGGGCGAGCCCGCGGGCTGGATGTCTTTAGTCCCGGTCCGTAACACGGACCGGGACTATCGTTAGGCCTTTTTTTTTTCTTTTATAATTTTTTTCAGAATTGCACGGACCGGGTGTCGTGTGTGTTTAGTGCCGGGGTTTTGGATAGTTTCGGAAACACGTCGATACGTCGATATAAATTATATTGTACTATGATCACACGTTGATGCATATATATAACACACTTACAAATTAATTGTAACACATGAATTTGTCGTCACGTTTCCGTACACAAAGTACTCAAATGCATTAATTATACATGCATGAAATCATAGTACATTTATATATGTAGATAATAGTGCTCTGAATTTTCAGGTATGACATCATCAAGAAGAAATCCCGCCAGCTCCTCCCCAATTGCTCTTATACGGTCATCTGGTAGGAGGCCGGCCCGCTTCCTTACAATCTTTAAAAGAAGGAGAAAATTAAACAATTATGAATGAAACTCCACACAATTGATATGCATATTATTTTGTCAAAAAAAACTTGTGAACAATGTATAATTACGTACCTCTGCGTTTCTTCGATTTTCGAATTTTTCATAAGTCATCCTATGAATGTACTCGCAAACGTAGTACCCACATAAGAGCGCTCATAGTCTGATGACGGCCTTGGTGGAGGGTTGTATAAGCACCTAATAGTGTAATGTAGTTTGTCACGAAGAAGCCATTTGATGCTGGGTAGTTCTTCCGGGGGCGGTTTCTTTGTAAAATGGGCTTTAACCTCGGCCCTCCTGATGGCTTCGGATTCCTCGACAGTCCTCTCGTAAGGTAACTTTTCAGGAGTTTTCACTTTTCGCGGCTTTTTCTGTCTCTTCTTAGGAGGCGAACCATTAACGGCCCTCTTCGCATCAAACCACTTATAAGGCGGAGACCGCTGGACTAGCTCTGGAGATGGAGACCGCTGGACTGGCTCTGGAGATGGAGACCGCTGGACTGGCTCTGGAGATGGAGACCGTGCTGGTGTAGCTGGAGATGGAGACCGTACTGGTGTAGCTGGAGATGGAGACGGACTCGCGCTGGGGTCCCTCTGGGGTAGGAAGGGTGGACTTGTAGGTGGTGGACTTCTACTTGGAGGAGTCGATGGCCTTGGTGCTGAGCCTGGAAGCACGATGTATTTCTTGTTCCATAGAACGAAACCGTGCTTGACTTGTCCCAGTGTCGTCTCATCGTCACCTCCAGAATAGTCAAGCTCAAGTGCCTCAAATCCCGGTATAATAGCATCCACCCCGACACGAGCATAGCCAGCTGGAATCTGACCAAGATGGTAGCTTGCTCCAGGTTCGTTTGGTAACGCATAGCCGACCGCCACCTTGAAGGATATGTTCTTCATTAACATATGAAGCTCACACTCCGTCTTCTCCGTGATATCATCCACGGGGTAGTGAGCCGCCGGCTGTTCTATTATTGCGGCAGATACTTGTAGCGGCGTGGAACCCACGCTGCTTCTTCGCGGTTCTTGGACGACGTCGACTTTTTGCTGCTGTTGATCAGGTGCCCGGTGCTGGCTGATTGAGTCAATCTGACAGCGCAGTCCGGAAAAAAATATGTGGCTCGGCACCTGGCCAGTAGCGGCTGGTCCCTTAGAAAAATCCAGCCCCCGCGTCCACCCACTGGCCAGTAGCGCGTGGTCAAGGCTGGCCGGCCACCCCGCGCACCCAACCGCCGCGCGGTCAGCCCACTCAGCCACGTCGCGCGTGGGAACCGCCACCCGGCCGCCACGTTCCCTCGTCTCCCCCGCCACCCAACCGTCCGAGCCCCGCAGTCAATGCTCCTGGCCCACCTGCCAGCGACTGGACGGCCTCCTCGGCTCCCGTCCCGCAGTCAATGCTGGCCACGGTGGACGCGGCCCCCGTCCTTTTTAAACCCCGGCCGTGCGCGATGGCGACCTCACACAGCCCCGCCGCCCTCCCCACACTCCATCGAACGTGCCCTAGCCCTAGTCCTAGCCCTCGCCCTCGCCCTCGCCGGAGCCGGAGCAATGTCGAAGCGGTGGTGGCCAGGCGGCAAGCACCAGTCCGAGTCCAGTGGCTCGGGCTCTGGCCGCTCCGGCCGTCGCCGGGGCGCTGGACTGCCTCCCCTTGCTCCTCCTCCACCACCACCATCGTCGGCGCCGCGCGGAGTGCGCATCGTCGGCGCGGACCCGCGTCGTGCCGGTCCGCAGGCCGGCGGGCCGGCCGCCAAGAAGAAGCGCTACCGCCGGTACGTCCGGGTGGAGGAGGCGCAGTGGCACTGGGAGAACGCCGTCCCGGTGCGCTGGTCGGACGTCCACCTCCCGGACAACTGGCACCTGAATCCGCAACGGATTCCGGTGCCGCCGATCCCGACCGACCCCACGGCCAGGGCGGTGGAGATCGCACGCCGGCGCAGCCTCCTCCCCAATCACCTCCTCGATGACCCGGCGTACGCGCCGGGCTCCCCCTACTGGGACCAATGGTTCCGGGAGGAGCACGACGAGCGCCGCCGGAGCTACTTCGCGCCGGCCCCGGTGCCGCCGGTGGAGCGCACGGAGTACCCGGCGCTCCCGGAGGGGATGGACGACCTCGACCAATGGTTGGAGGTCGACTCCGACGGCGAGGCCGCCCCCATGGACGAGGACGACGACGTCGACGACGCCATGAAGGCAGCCATGGCGGCATCCCGGCAGGCCTTCGTCGACGACGAGCGCCGCCGCTGGGAGATGGTGGTGCAGGACGCACTGCCGCCGCCGCCGCACGGTCTGCTGCCGCAGGGACCGCCTCCACCCCCGCCTCCGCCACAGGGACAGCCGGGGCTGGCCTGGCTGCAGGCCCTCGCCCAGGAGGAGGAGGCCTACGACCCGCCGGAGGAGGAGTACGAGGAGCCGGTGAGATTCCCACCGGAGCTGTTCGGGCAGTCGTGGGTATTCACGACTGTGCCCCAGCTGCCGCCGGAGGAGCCCCAGGACGCCATCCTGGAGGAGCCAGGGACGCCGCCGCGGGACGTCCCCATGGAGCAGCAGCAGTAGCCGCCGGCGCAGCCGCCTGCGTATCTGTGGGAGGCACCACCGTACGTCGTCCTCTCCGACGAGGAGGGCGACGAGGACTAGCTAGGACCTCCCCCTCCCCCCCTAAGTAAATGAAGTTTATTTCCTATCTACGAACTGTCCCCGCCGCCGATTTAAGGTCACCGGACCACCGCCGCCGCCGATTCTAGCTAGGGTTCGTGCCATCGGACCACCGCCGCGCCGATTCTAGCTAGGGTTCGTGCCATCGGACCACCGCCGCGCCGATCTAGAGTTTGAGAGGGCCGTACCTTAGGCGGAGTGCGCGGGGGACGGCGGCGAGGAAGAGGGACGCGAGCGACGGCGGCGGCGGCGGCCAGATTTTGGCAGCCTGGCGGCGTCGTCGTCGCGTGAGAGGAGCCCGGAGGCGTCTGCGTCTTGGGCCTGGCGGCAAAAATGAGGAAGAAATCCGCGGAGAGGGACCAAGTAGGCTCAAATCGGCCTTTAGTCCCGGTCCGTGACACCAACCGGGACTAAAGACCCCTATAGTCCCGGTTGGTGTCACGGACCGGGACTAAAGGTGGGCTTTTTGGCGCGCTAAGTTTCGCAGCGGCCCGAAAATGGCCTTTAGTCCCGGTTGTAGCCACGGACCGGGACTAAACGGCCGTTTGTATTTTTTTCTTCATTTTATGAATGTTTTCAAATGTTCATATTTTATAAACTTTACATGTTTCCAAATGTAAATATGAATATGTTATATATATTGAACATTTAAATAGATGAGTTGAGTAAAACCGTTGTACTAATAAAATCCGAGGTTAGGATAAATATATTCAACATTTTAAATATTTAATGAAAAACCCTCAACTTTTTAACAGTCAAAACAAAATTCTACCAATTATTACACATATGTATAGAACAAGTTAGGATAAATAAATATCTCATACATTATTACAAATGACCACAATACATCAACATCATTCAACACTTCTTCGTGTCTGTCATTTTTTCTTCTTATCGCGTCGTATCCATGGACAATCTTCATCATTCAACGCGATGGTTGGGTCAATTTTCACTGTGAAGGGGGGAATTTCATCAAACTTATTGTAATCTTCTGACATGTCTGTCTTGTCCTCCACTCCCACGATGCTTCTTTTCCCTGAAAGAACTATGTGGCGCTTTGGCTCGACGTCGTACGATGCATTCACTGCTTGCTTATCTTTTCTTTTCTTCGGTCTGCTAGACATGTCCTTCACATAGAAAACCTGAGCCACTTCACTGGCTAGGACGAATGGTTCGGTGTCGTATCCAAGATTCTGCATATCTACTGTAGTTATTCCATACTTCGGGTCTACATGTACCCCGCCTGTCAGGTTGAGCCATTTGCACTTGAACAAAGGGACTTTAAAAAATGGTCCATATTCAAGTTCCCATATCTCCTCTATGTAACCATAATATGTGTCCTTTTGCCCATTGCTGTTTGTTGCATCAAAGCGGATACCACTGTTTTGGTTGGTGCTCTTTTTATCTTGATTGGCCGTGTAAAATGTATTTCCATTTATCTCATACCCTTGATAAGTCAATATAGTCGAAGATGGTGCATTGGCCAACAAGTATAGCTGTTCTCCAACAGTGCTGTCATTAAAGAGACGTGTTCGCAACCAACCTCCGAAATTCTTCACGTGTTCTTCATCAATCCAATATTTAGATTGCTCTGGGAAGTTCAAACGTAGAATATTCTTATGTTCCTCGATATACGGAGCCACCAAGCTGGAATTATGTAGAACCGTGTAGTGTGCTTGACTATAAGAATGCCCGTCCATACATATTATTGCTTTCTTTCCCAGCGTGCCTTTTCCCCGCAGTCTCCCCTCATAGCGTGATTGAGGAACCCCGATTGCCTTGAGGTCAGGAATAAAATCAACACAAAACTCAATGACCTCCTCTGTTCCATAGCCCTTGGATATGCTTCCTTCTGGCCTAGCACGGTTATGAACGTACTTCTTTAGGACTCCCATGAACCTCTCAAAGGGGAACATGTTGTGTAGAAATACGGGACCGAGAACGAAAATCTCTTCGACTAGATGAACTATGAGGTGCGTCATAATATTAAAGAAGGAGGGTGGGAACACCAACTCGAAGCTGACAAGACATAGGACCACTTCCTTCTGTAAATCCGGCAGAGTTACTGGATTGATGACCTTCTGAGAAATTGCATTGAGGAATGCACATAGCTTAACAATGGGTACTCGAACATTTTCCGGCAGGAGCCCCCTCAGTGCAATCGGAAGTAATTGTGTCATAATCACGTGGCAGTCATGAGACTTTAGGTTCTGAAACTTCAACTCTGTCATGTTAATTATTCCCTTTATATTCGACGAGAAGCCTGACGGGACCTTGATACTGTTTAGTACTTCAAAAAAGATCTTCTTCTCTTCTTTGGTAAGAGCGTAGCTGGCAGGACCTTGATACTTCTCTGCATTCAGGTTGTCTCGTTCGTGCATATGTTGCTGGTCCAGCCGTGATTCCGGTGTATTTTTCGTCTTCCCATACACGTCCAAGAAGTTTAGTAGGTTCACGCAGAGATTTTTCGTCACGTGCATCACGTCGATTGCAGACTGAACCTCTAGGATTTTCCAATAGGGTAACTCCCAGAATATAGATTTCTTCTTCCACATCGGCACGTGTCCGTCAGCATCATTTGGAACAGATTGTCCGCCAAGACCCTTTCCAAAGATTACTTTTAAATCCTTTACCATATCATATATAACATCCCCAGTAGGCCGTCTAGGCTTTGGCCGGTGATCTGGCAAACCTTTGAAATGCTTGCCTTTCCTTCTTACGATGTGCCTTTCCGGAAGAAACCGACGATGCCCCAGGTACACATTCTTGTTTCCCAGATATATACTTTCAGTATCACCTAAACAGTGTGTGCATGCATTGTATCCCTTGTTTGACTGTCCTAATATGTTACTAAGAGCTGGCCAATCATTGATGGTCACGAACAGCAATGCTCGTAGGTCAAATTCATCTTGTTTGTGCTCATCCCAAACACGTATACCTTCTTCGCGCCACAATTGTAAAAGTTCTTCAACTAATGGCCTCAGGTACACATCAATGTCGTTGCCGGGTTGCTTCGGGCCTTGGATGAGTACTGGCATCATAATGAACTTCCGCTTCATGCACAACCAAGGAGGAAGGTTATAGATGCATAGAGTCACAGGCCAGGTGCTATGACTGGAGCTCTGCTCTCCAAAGGGATTAAAGCCATCTGTACTTAGACCAAATCTTAAGTTCCTTGCGTCATCTGCAAATGTCGGAAACTCTCTGTCAATTTTTCTCCACTGCGACCCATCAGCAGGGTGTCTGAGCATCACGTCTTTCTTACGGTCTTCCTTGTGCCATCGCAACAACTTGGCATGCTCTTTGTTTTGGAACAAACGTTTCAACCGTGGTATTATAGGAGCATACCACATCACCTTCGCAGGAACTCTCTTCCTGGGGCGCGCCTCGTCCTCAACTTCACCAGGGTCATCTCGCCTGATCTTATACCTCAATGCACCGCATACCGGACATGCATTTAAATTCTCGTACTCCTCGCCGCGGTAGAGGATACAGTCATTGATGCACGCATGTATCTTCTGCACCTCTAATCCTAGTGGGCAGACAACCTTCTTTGCTTCGTACGTACTGGGGGGCAATACGTTATCTTTTGGAAGCATCTTCTTTATTATTTTCAGCAATTTTTCAAATCCCTTGTCAGAAGTACCATTCTCTGCCTTCCATTGCAGCAATTCCAGTGTGGTGCCCAGCTTTTTCTGCCCATCTTCACAATTTGGGTACAACAATTTGTTGTGATCCTCTAACATTCTCTCCAACTTCAACCTCTCGTTTTGACTTCCACAGTTTATCTTCGCATCAAGAATGGCCCGACGAAGATCGTCATCGGGCTCATCAACAATGGGCTCTTTTTCAGCTTCATCTTCCCCCATTGATGTACCACCGTGATCAGTGAACATAGGATAGTTGTCATTATCCTCTTCTTCCTCATTGTCTTCCATTATAACTCCTCTTTCTCCATGCTTGGTCCAACAATTATAACCGGCCATGAAACCGGACTTCAACAGGTGGACGTGAATGGTTTGTGAGGTAGAGTAGTCCTGAGTATTCTTGCAGACACTACATGGACATGAAATAAAACCATTTGGCGGCTTGTTTTTCTCAGCCACTTGGAGAAAATAATGCATGCCATTAATAAAGTCGGGATAACGTCGGTCACTGTACATCCATTGCCGACTCATCTGACTCATCTGCATTATATAAATAAAATATAAAAAACCATTAACACTATTTCTTCAATATATAACAGTGATAAAGTGAATTAATATATAAGTTCATCACATTCAAACCAAAGTAGAGCAAATAACCAAATGTAATACATATAGTCTCACAAACATACATTGGTTCAAACTAACATACAACTATCTAAAGAATTTAAGCCCAACAACAAATGCGATAAAAATCACAACTATGGTAACTATCGAACCAACACCATAATGATACCAAGCCTCTTTATGAATGGCATAATTTCTAATTTTTCTAATCTTCAAGCGCATTGCATCCATCTTGATCTTGTGCTCATCGACGATGTCGGCAATATGGAGCTCCAATTTCATCTTCTCTTCTAGGGTTTGGAGACGGAGATTTTCACTTCTTTCCAGTTTTGCTTTCAAATCATTAATTTCATTTTCAAAAAACTCGATGATAGGGTCGGTTGGAATTTCCGGTTCAACAACGACATCCGGATCGTCATAGACCGGACGAGGACCGACGGGGACGGATATCAAAACCATGACACACTATACATATAAAAAAAGTAAGATAATATACATGCATCTAAAGTATATCAATAAGTTAAAAAGGGATAAAAACAAGACTCACCGAGGAGGTGCCGGCGACGGGATGGCGCGGGCGATCGACGATGGTAAAGATGGTCACCGGACAACTGTAAACCCAATACATTATACTTTAATTTGAGCTAAAATTGCATGTAAAAAAATGAAATCTCTTACTTAGGCATTTCATCAAACACCTTGCTAGCACTAGAAAAATAAAATTTGCTAAGTAGCACCAAAATGAGCTAAAAAAGGAACACCGGAGTGCTAACCGTCGGGTAGATGAGGTGCCGCCAAACTTGACAAATGGTGGAGAAAATAGGGGCCGAACTCGTGGTTGGGAGGAGCAAGGGTTAAGAAAATGGAGATGAACCCGGAGCTCAAAAATGGCCACGGCCTGGCCACGGCCGGGTCGGGGGGTGGAAGATGATATAGAATATATTTAGTCCCGGTCCGTAACAAGGACCGGTACTAAAGTCCCTCCATTAGTCCCGGTCTGTAAATAGAACCGGGACAGTGCATTGTCCGGGCTGGTCCCACCTCTGTCGCCTCCTCCCTCATCACTTTGTCACCGGTTCGTAACACGAACCGGGACGGTAGGTCCCCTACGAACCGGGACTGGTCCTGGCGGGCGCCCTGGGACCAATGACCGGGACGTGCCACGATTGGTACCGGTCCGTAAGGGAACCGGGACGGAAGGGCCAAACCGAAGCCCCTGTTTCCACTAGTGTCACATCACCGTCACTTGCAGATAGATCACAGCAGGATCATATAGTGCTTGTTAGAGCGTAAGCAGTTTGTATTTGGCGGTTTCGTGAATGCAGGTGTCCCGGTCGACGTTGTTCAAGCGGGCGATGCGGCGGTTCAGCGTGGCATGGCATGGTGGGCGTACTCGTTCCCGGAGTACGCGGAGGAGGTGTGAGCGAGGCAGCAGCAGCAGCCAAGCGATGTACGACGACCCCTTCATCGCGCTCTCCGTGCTCTCTGTCTCTGCTGCCAAGCGATGTACGACGACCCCTTCTTCGTCTGCGTCGAGGGGATCTTCTTCTCAGGCTCCATCTGCGCGCGACGCTCTGCCCTACGCGCTGGTGGGCATGAACCGGGACCTCATTTGCCTGTACAAGTTAAAAAAAACTGCACATATTAAGCATGAAGTTGTGTAAGACGAGTGGCTCGAGGCTCTGCGCAGCGACCCAGAGGTCTTGTGTTCGAACAACCGCAGGAGCGCAATATTTTGGGCCGTGCTGAGCGTCCCCCGGGGGATAATTTCCTCCGATCCCCCGGGTGGAGAGGCGGACACGTGTCCATGGGGACCACGCACGCACATGCACCAGCACACCGGACCGTACGCGCACGCGGAAACAATAGTCAAAGAGCACACCGGACCGCACACGAAAAAAAAGAGTGAAAGCGCACCGCACGTCGGACCGCACGCGCACGCAATAGAAAAAGTCAAAGCTCCATCCTGCTTCATGAGCTCCGCCCCGTCGCCGGAGAAAGACGCTGCCGCACCTTCGTCGGCTAACGCTGGCCGGTAGCAGCGCCGCACGCCGTCGAGAGCTTCTCCGGATACTCTCGGGAGCATCGCCGGCTACCATCGGTAGCATCGCCGTGCACCGTTGGTAGCAACGCCACACGCCGTCAGGGGGAGCATCGACGGTACCGTCGGTAGCAACGTCACGCACCTTTGGTAGCAACGTCGTGCGTCGTTGGTAGCATCGCCGGCTACCGTCGGGAGCATCGCCGCCGCCGTCGGGAGCATCGCCTGCTACCGTCGGTAGCATCGCCGGCGCCATCGGGAGCATCGCCGGCTACCGTCGGTAGCAACGTCGCACTTCTTTGGCTACACAAAGATAATTGCTACAAAAGCTCGATGGATTTGCATCAAAAATGAAAAATAATTGCTACAAAACATCCAAACATTTGCACCACAGCACCAAAGTCACGAAAAAATTATCAAAGAAAGAAAATTGCTCCAAATGATTTGTGGATTTGCATCAAAAGAGATAAAAGTGTGCTACAAAGCTTCGGAAAATTTGCACCACAGGATGAAAAAAGACACAAAATCACCGCTGGATGGCAGCGCCAATACGCGGAGGTCGGAGGTCGCTCATGGCAGCACCGCCGCACGAGGAGGGTGAGGGCGATGCCTCCATCTCCGGCGGCAGCAGGGCGCCTCCGTCGCGGCCTTCATCTCCGGCGACAACAGGACGATAGGGAAGCTACGGGCGCCATGGCCTCCATCTCCCGGCGGCGCGTGGCGACGCGGCGTCCGTCCGATGCTGCGGGGTGGCTCGGAGCAGCGGGGATCCCTCCTACTGGTTGGCGGCGTCGCCACGCGGAGGCCGGAGGTCGTCCATGGCAGCAGGAACACCACCGCACGAGGGAGGTGAGAGGAGCGGCACCGGCGTCCTGCGAGAGAGGAAACCTGGAGAGGAGAAGTGCGGGCGGTCGCGTAGGCCTGCTCATGGAGGTGGAGGCTGCCATCGGTGCGAGATCGAGCGGCGGAGGCGATGGGAGCAGCGGCGCGGTAGGAGGAAAGCAGGCGCATGCGAAGTGGGGAATTTCTCCCGGGAGGATAAGAGGATGAGACCGACCGGGAGTGGTGGGTCCATACAGGACGCGTGTCACGCGGAGCAACCGGGGGATGCGATGCGTAATATCCCCCGGGGGTTCGCAAGCGTTTTCCCAATATTTTTGTGTCACGTTTTATTCGTACCTCCATCTGACAGGTGGGCCTGCATAATTAGTCAAAGCAACTTGCCACATAGGCTAATTAATTAGTGTGTTTTGGTGGTCAAAACGGTCAACTGTATGCCAGCTAAGCAAAATACGTATTCTAAATCGTACCAATGACCATAGTGAACCACTTTAACAAGTTAAAGCACCGTAATCTGGGTATTTCAGAGGTGAGGTCAGTGATCAAAGTGAGACCGCACGTCGAGTTTAGGTACTGTAGATGAATTTTTCTCAATTAGAAATAGTAGATTGGGTAGCTCGGCGACCAAATTTCGTGCTAGGACGAGAAGGCCTAGCTGCACTTGTTTAAGCCCCATGACCTGAATGGTCTTGTTTTTTAATCCAAAGCCAGCACCCAATTGTTAGTTACTACAAAAACTGGTCTTTTCTTATCCAAGACCCAATTGTTATGTTCCATTCATTTTTTTTTTAATCCAAGCCAACACCCAATCGTAGTTTGGTTTTCACATTTGTCTTTTCCTTTTCTGTCGTCCGATCCATTTCTAATTGGAAACAGAAGCAGAGGATAGGGCACTGTTCATGCAGACGTAGGAGGTCACGCGGCGTGAGGGGGACTCCGGTCTCCAGCAAGACCAAAACCGATTATGCTAGCGCTACCACCTACTACTACCTGATGATCCCAACTTGACCAAAAGATCCGTTGCGCTGGTTAAAACCTGAATGAACTGGGTGGGTGGTTACACGATTGCGTTTGGAAGACAGCCTTGTTACGCAACTAGTCTACTCTGTCAAGCTATTGGATCCTGCTTCATCACGAATTCATGCAAAATTAGAGCATCTTCAACCATACTAGCTAATTTTGGCTCCTCATATGTCTTTTTCTTCTTGAGTAACCACATATTTCACTATTAGATAATTATTAAGTTACATGAAGCAACAAAAACTAAAAGAAACACCTGGAAAATACAGTTTCCTGAAAATGTTGAAGATATATAGAACCCTAGTGGATCGAAAAATATAGGACGACCCATAGTGTTTTCTATGAATGTCCAAGTCGGCGCCCGCTGCCTAACTCCAACTCAATTGAGGGGCATGCTGGAAGTGACGTCAATGACTTTATGAGGCTTTATGAGTCAATGAACAGCCCTGCTGCAAGCAGCAAGGCACATGTCGATGACACGTCGACCCGGGGTGTTCTCCGTGTGTTCTCCGTGCTACCTGGACCCAGTCCTGTCGCATCTCATCGACAATGTCGAGGAAGAACGACAGATCTACCACCATCAGGCCACACCATCCTTGCTCCAGAGTATCCGCCTCGCCCTGGCCACCAACACTGTCGCGAGTAACGACAATCGCTAGCGACACACCGAGATAATGATCTCGTCAGATCTAAAGATCATCAAGAGGACCAAGCCACCTACTCCACGCCGCTGCCGATGAAAGCACCATCAAGATGGGGGAGAAGCATGAACACCTTATTCCGACACGGCGCCTTCCCCGCCATCGATGCGCCGCCCCTGTAAAGACCTAGACCAACCCTACCTACTCGACAACTCGAAGGGCCGAGGTCCCCACTCCCTACCAACGCCAGAACGACGGAAAGAAAAGGCAGTGACATGTGGCCTCGTCGGCGAAGAGAGTGGGCAAAGTGGTCGTCGCTGCCCTAATCGCCTCTCTAGGGTTAGGGCCGTGCAGCAGGAAAAGGCTCCTCATTCGCTCTTACACGTAGCCATATCTCCCAAATTGTCTAGTCACCTCCATATATTAATTTTTGGGAATGGAGAGAAAAAAGAAAGATTCGTGCAATACTAGTATGGTGCCTCGTATATTTTTTTAAGATGAAAGCGCATTTTTCATTATTCGTGTAGATGCTGACAAATTGTTGAATTACTAGTTGTATTTGGATTGATGATTTGTAATACAGTAAATTTTTTTTTTGATAAAGTTGTAATACAGTAATATTGTTGGATTGTACGATTCCTATGAAGAAATTAGGCCTCCAAAAAAATATCATGGGTCAGGTTCGCTTTACGTCGTGGAGGCTGCCAATATGGCGACAGTGCTAGAGTTTCTTTAAACTCGTATGTCTATCTGATGGCGGGTAGCGAATTTGGTACTCCCTCCGTTTAGGTGTAATTGGGCTCCTAGCGA
>QRDG01002299.1:0-56115 GCA_012064385.1 Puccinellia tenuiflora
CACCAGTGCTCGGCAGCCATATCTTCTACTCGCCGGTTCGCCTACTCCACCGGTGCCCACGACGTCAACGCCTATATGTACGTGTACCTTCAGTTGATTACTAGCTATTCTTCTTGCAACCAACGACATGGCACGAGACACTGACTGCATGATTATTAATTAGCTTATCTTTACGAACCATGATTATTATTTTGCTTCTAGATCCTAGTAGCAACATCATGTTCCGAGCATGATACTTGGGAACCTAGTTTATCCAAACTGTTTACATTATTTGTCTTGTTTTTTTGTTACAAACGGCCGTGGTAGCTGTGTGTTTGTGCAAGTAGAACAATTATGTGCCAATTTGACAAACCCTAGCTGCCTGTATTTTACAATACCCAACAATGATATATATTAGTCAGCGATGCCTATTTATATGTGTGGTAATTTTCTTGCTATATGTGGGTGATATCTATTCATCAACAAAAGCCATAGGTGATTTGTATTTGTACAAAATCGATCGGCGCGATCACCGCCTGATGAAAAGAAAGAAAAAAGTTGATGAACCGTCGGTTATGGGTGTCTCTGTTCTTGTGTGCATTAAGTAAAGAAACCTAGTACAAAGGATTCATATAGTCAATATTTCTACACCACACAACTGAAAACACACAATTTTACATCATGTCGTTGCAATATGCATCTGCTGTTAAAATACACACACACATAATAAGTCTCATGTATATTGCGCATGCCTCTCTACACTGACCTCGGGATGGTAAAATACATTTTAAGGATGGCATGGTAAACGAGAAGAAAAAGGAGCTATACAGTCTACTCGGAGAGATGCACAGGAGCAAAACCTATACGCTCTTATGTTCGAACAAAGAGGTGCTCTACCAACTCTCCAAGCAAGTCGATGAAGACGAGTGGTAAGTATAATTAATTATTAATCAGTATACGTGCAAGCATGCAAGCTCGCTGACTTTATTTTTAGACATCCTTACTATCACACAGTGCTAATATCATGACAAACTATTTTGTACGCAAGCGCTGGCATAGACGAGCACATTTGCTCAGCCAATTTGGCTTGTATGCACTTATCTTCATCAATGGTTATCAAACGAGACAATTGAAGGAGGGTAAAGATCGTTTAGAGTCGTCTACGAGTGCTAGATAGCATTCGAGTGTGCAGGAAGTAAACTGTTAGGGAGTTATTCGGAATTATTGTAGGGGAAATCCTCTACCTTCTTTTGTTTTCTTAAAAAAAAGTTGTTGGCCAGTTACTTATTTTTCAATGTACGGTCTTCAAGTAGTGGCAAGTTAAGTTATTTTTCTATATATGATCTACGATTAATGAAAAGTTGTTTCCTTTATGATCTAGGTACCAATAAGCTGAAAAAGTGCAAACCTCTCGGAACACCTACCATAACAAGGCTAGTACCGTATAATTAATCGTCAACTTTTGAGTTAATGTAATCTAGATAAATATAGTGACAATAGTGTTTAAGAGATTAACCATCATAGGCAGAATAGGCATGATGCATAGGGAGCCTACGGGTTTTGGCTGAAGCCGTCTGGAGACGACAGTTACATGCGATATCTTCAACCGGAATGGCTAGCAGCATAACAATAGATTACATGATGCATTTGGAAGTTATGTGATATCTATTTGTTTGTTTGACTTATGTAGCCCCATTATGTGATCCGTAAATTTGAAAATCTGAATGCTGCAATGCAATATAGATTTGTGTGTGCATCTATTCATGTAAAGGCGAGTATACCCCCTTTTCGAAAAAAGGCAAAATAGACATGCTATAGTACACCATGTAAAATCCGAACACATTTAGCATAGTTGCATATGATGTAACCACAACAAGTAAGAGTTGTATATGTGGTGGAGTGTTGGCTAGTGTTACTTTCACATGAGCCATATACTTGGCGGCGACGACAATCACGACATTAGTGGCATAAACATTAATGGCCATGGTGAAGATGGTGTTGTTGGATATCGATCGTCAAGGAAGTATTTGATCAAGTGAGGAGACTATCCCAAAAAACCTGACGGACCTCTATGGGTGTAAGGTCATAGGGGGTAGTTACATGAAGTTGTCAGATGGAGAAGCTAGAGCATCCCATCGTGATGGACCACGCATTAATTACTCATGGTCAATCAAATTTAATTTTCCCTAAGCTGCAAACCTAGATCATCTCATTCACGAAATGCTAGGCTGGTGGTGGAGGAGAGGCCATGTGTACACTCCTCTTCTAAAGCTCCTACCTGCATGTAATTGGGGAAGTAATTTTTTTACCTCTCATCTCAGGCAGAAACCGTATCTTAGATAAGATACACCATTATTTGTTTATCATTTACTATAGTGCCACATTAGAAGTTTTCCTTACTTTTTAAGAAAATAAGCATTGGACAAGACCTAAGAAGATAATCTAACTATTGAAGAACACATGTCTTCTATTGGCCACAAATTTCTATTTCTATTTTTTTTTCTTCTAGAATACGCCCTGGAAGATATAATATTTCCTAGAAGAAAAACTGGGAAGGCCGATACAACAGCATTGAAGGATATAACTCCACGCATCACACCCGCCAAGCGGCTTAGAACACAACGTCAAACAAAGGACATAATGACTTTCCTTGTCCAACCTCCCTCCAACTGAGAATGGTAAGGAGATGACCAACGAAGCTACAAGACCACGACACAGACCGAGCAAGACACCACCGAAGCAGGACAACACTCTGAGACAACCCGAACAACTCTGAGACAACCCGGACCAACACAAACTTCCCACATGAGCCTAAGAATCGTCGAGTAGAATGCGAGATCCGACCGGACTCGGGGAAGACGTCGTCTGCAACGCCACGGAATCCCATGCCCTGGGTAGCACCGAACACCGGTGACACATATCACACCGGCCCATACCATCACCCATTGTCACAGCCTCTCCCCTATAGCGAGGAATGCACGATAGAAACCAAGACCACGCCTCCGGGAAAGACGTGACCCCCGCAGACGTGGCTGTATTCCGCATTCGAGGATGCCGAGCAGGTCTTTCACCCTATAGTCCTTCATCCTGACCCGGATGCTATCGGAGCCAGATGACTGGGGACGATGGAGATGATGCGCAGTCGCCGGGTTGAACTACCATCAGTCCATCAGAGAAACAAGAAGCAGCGCCGACCTCACCGTCGAAGAAGAGGTGCATCGACCGCGCCGCCGAGCTCTACGGATGGCTCTCGATCACGTCGGAAAAGGCAGGCGCGCCGTAAGCCTCCCGTTGGCAACACGGTACACGGCTTCATCCTCGGACGGAGGCAAGGGCGTGGGAGGGAGAAAGAGGGGAAATTGATTTTATATACGCTTATTATAATTAGGCCGGCGTGGCTAGCTCTCTCCCTTCCAAACATTGTCCAAGTTGTAACCGTTCGATTCTGTCCGGCTTTCTGTCCAAGATATGACATACGGTTTCCCGTAAAAAAAAAAAGGTTATGGCATACGGAACATAACGCAAGAGAGAGGATCAATCTATAAACGCGCGACGCACGGACGGGAGTCGGTCAGTCGGGAGTAGCCTAAGAAGAAAGAAGCGCGATGGCGGCGGCGGCGCTTCGGCAGGCGGCGGCGAGGACGCTCCACCGGACATCGCAGTGTCCCCGGCTATCACAAAGGCTCGTCCACGGCGGCCCGTACTCACCAGCTGTCTCCTCTTCTCGCCGGTTCACCTCTTCCTTCTCCGACGCCAACGTATACGTACATATGTTGTTCAATTATCCATTAATTGTTTCTTCGTCTTCGTGCACCTGCAGGAATAGATCTGCCGCCGGCCCTAGAGCTCTGTAGCGATTGTTCATGTAGTTTACAAATTAGTTAACTTCTGTAACTTTCTGTTTGATACATAGTATTATGCATCAACTCAGGATGCTAAAAGGCTTTTCGACACTCGCATATAGTCGACGAGAGGAAAAAAGAGCTGTACAATCTACTCGACGGGATACACAGGAACCAAAACTGCAGACTCCGTCGGCCGGACAGACGGCTGCTCTGGCATCTTTCCATTGCCGTCGACACCGGCGATCCCGTTGACTGGGTGTTGTAAGTACATGCTATCTACTAGTGGCTCCTAAAATTAACTAGACTTCATTTTTTCTCCATCCTCCAGCGCTAATATATAATGTTTTTCTCCTAATATGACCCGCGATCGATCAACCTGTAGGTGGCGTCGACAGGTAGCATACATCATGTCTCATTTGATGAAAATGGGACTTGTTTTCTGGCTCGGTTATAAAGTGCGAGAATTGAAGGCGTCCATCGATGATGATTCCGATCCAGTAGTTTCTTCTTCCTAGCTAGCTAGCGTGTATCTCTACGCGCATATATTATCAACCTGGTGTTCTGCAGATTGGTGACATTCATTCAACGAATATTCTGAATGCTATTGCTAGCTATATCATTTGAGTATGCAAGACCAAGTTAAATTTTTGGGTATGTCTAACGCTCAGCTGACTGAGAATTAACAGCTGACGTCAGCCATCGTATGCGTTGTAATTATCACTTTATCAGTCTCCTACCCGTGCGGGCCGCGACAACTCTTGCTTCTCGACTAATCGACTATGTAGTTTATTTTAATTTGCTCCATATGGACAGCACATGCACATGCACATACACATGCATGCAACAGCTAGCCCGGCCGGTATGCACTCTACGATCAGAGTGTGTCAGAGTAGTCGGATGAAGTACGGTTCTAGCTTTGCATCATCTGCTTGCTGTTGTTTGTACGTATTTCTCAGATAAATCTACTGGCAATTCAAAAATAATTATTTGTAAAAGAAAATATCACACTTGCAACCCCACAAGTAACTATAAAAACACATGAAATTGAGAAAAACTTAGTTGCAACTCCAGTTGTAATTAAAATATCTCAGTTACAATTCCAATTGTAACTGAGAAACTACACTTATAACTGAAAAATATCTCAGTTGCAACTCCACATGCAACTGGAGAAAATTTCATTTATAACTGAAGTTGCATCCGAAAAAAATATCCCAGTTGCAACCACAGTTGCAACTGCGGGAATATCCCAGTTGCAACTACACTTACAACTGAAAAAATATCTCAGTTGCAACTCCTCAAGCAATTGGAGAAATTTCATTTATAACTGAGGTTACAACCGAAAAAAATATGTTACAACTATGGGAATATCCCAGTTGCAACTACACTTGCAACTGAAAATATCTCAGTTGCAACTCTACATGCAACTAGAATCTCAGTTGCAACTCCACATGCAACTTGAAAAAAATTCATTTATAGCTGAAGTTACAACCGAGAAAAAATATATCACTTGCAACCACAGTTGCAACTGTGAGAATATCCCAGCTGCAACTACACTTGCAACTATCTCAGTTGCAACTCCACATGCAACTAGATAAAATTTCATTTATATCTAAAATTACAAGCGGAAAAAATATCTCAGTTGCAACCACAGCTGCAACTGCGGAATATCACAGTTGCAACTATACTTGCAACTGAAAAAATATCTGAGTTGCAATTCTACATGCAAATGGAGAAAAAATCATTTATAACAAGTTATGACCGGAAAAATATCTCAGTTGCAACTGCGGGAATATCTCAGTTGCAACTGCACTTATAACTGAAAAAATATCTCGAGAAAATTTCAGTTATATCTGAAGTTACAACCGGAAAAAATATCACAATGACAACCACACTTGCAACTGCGAACTCCGTTGCAACCACACTTACAACTAAAAAATATTGCAACCCACATACAATTAGAGAAAATATTGATAATTACACTTGCAACTGGAAAAAACATCTCAGTTGCAACTCCACATGCAACTGGAGAAAATTATGATAACCGTACTTACAATTGAAAAAAACATAAGCTACAACCCCACTTGCAATTGGATTTAAAAAATTGACGAAAAAGTAAAAAAGAAAAACGACTCTGAATAGATATACAGAAAAAAATCATACAACAAAACTACACACACAAAAAGCAACAAGAAACAAAAGCAACTTGGCTCATTACAAAAAACAAAAGACAAGGAACACACGTAAAAGGCCTCAGCCAATCAGCCTGACAAAAAGTAGCCCGAATAGATCCGGCCCATTCCAGCCCGTTCGGCACCTCTCCTTGCATATAGACAAAAAAAACACCCAGATGCACGAATCTCGGAACAAATCTAACGGTTACAGACTTGACTGAGCACTAAGCTAATACTATTAGCAAAACCGTAAATTTTTAGGACGGGTCTAGGCAGCGCCCAAGCGCTATACGCGCGGGTGGAGCGCCCATTTTTTTGCTGGCAAGAGTTTGTCCCCCACGTGATTAGATTGCTATCCGTTCTGTATTAATTTGACAACATTTTTTTTTCAAAACGCTATAACTTTTGACATAAATGTCAGAATTAAGATTCGTTTTCAGTTTTGGAATCCTCGCGATGAAAACTTTAAAACTTGATCTCATTTATATATGTTTAGACGAAGAAAAATTAGAAGCAACTTTTGTCCGCGATGAAGCTACTTTTGTTCCCGACGAAGCAACTTTCTAGTGCTACGAAGCAACTTCGGGCAAGACGAAGAAACTTGATTCGAAACAGTCGCAGGCATCATAACATCATTGGGCATTCACAACGAGTAAGTGTGCGACAATGCAACATCGGAACAACGGTAAGCAACTTCGTAACAAGTAAAAGCACCTTTGATACGCTACGAAACAATTTTTCTGTATGTGTAACTTCATAATAGCGGTAAGCAACTCCACAAAAAAAGCAACTTTAGTATAATGCGAAGCAATTTTGATGTTCGACGAGGCAACTTCATAATAGCAGTAAGCAACTCACACGACAAAATAAAAGCAATTTTTATATGATGCGAAGCAATTTTGGTGTTCGCCGAGGCAACTTCTCAACAATGGTAAACAATTTTGGTGCGCGATAATGCAACTTCAGAACAGCGGTAAGCAACTCCACAAACAAAAACAATTTTAGTAAGATGCGAAGCAATTTTGGTTTTCGACGAGCCAACTTCACAACAGCCATAAACAACTCCACAACAAAATAAAAGCAACTTTGATATGATGTGAAACAATTTTCCTCACGTCCATCCCTACTGAATTGTGGTTGACCAAGAGAAGCTCGATTGAACAACCGTCATTCTCGTGACCAGCACAGCTCTGTGGAGAAAAAATCACACACGGAACCCACCCTGATGAGCGGCGGCAAGGCTAAAAGCCGGTGAGCGACGAGGTGGAGGTGGACTCGCTCCTCCGAGCGGCGCAGGACGACGAGCTTCTCAATCTCTAGGCCGACACCCACCTCGTCTCGTCGTTCTCCTCCGTCGTCCTTGTCGTTTAAGACGTCACATCCGCCAGCACCTGCGCCGTCCCCACCCAGCCCCGCCTTCATCCCGCCGGTCTTCGCCCGCATCTCTATTGCAAAGGCGGAGGATGGGTAGCGTCCGGAGGCGCGCACGGGATGGCTGGTGCGGTCCTCAGGCGGCGGGGCGGGAGCCGCTTCCGACGGCAGCCGGCTCCAAAATCCGACGGCCGTTCGGGATCCAACTCCGGCGGAGGTGCGGGATCTCCTTCCGGCGGAGGTGCGGGAGCTACGACGGGAAATCGAGGACGACGTGGGGGTTCACGACGGGAGCGGGGGATGGGCTGGGTGCGTGCGGCTCCGGAAATTGAGCGCTCGATTTGTCGAATTAGCGCAGCTGTGCTATGAAGCATTTGGGAAATTTTTATTATAGTGCTATAATAATTTTTACGACAACCTTTGCCCGGCCGACAGGACCTAACTGTTTGATATTTGTTGTACACGTAGCACTTAGGGCACACACATGAAACGGAGGTGTATGTTGAAGGATCCGCTTTCAGGATGAGTTACACTAGTGGAAAAAGAGGCTTCCATTCTGCCCTTTTGTCCCGGCACATTAAATAACCGCGACCAATGCCCCCATTGGTCCCGGTTCCATCGGCCGGGGCACCGGGGACCTTTGGTCCCGGTTCAATTGAGACCTTTGGTCCCGGTTCGTGACTGGAACCGGGACCAAAGGGTTAGCACATGCTGCTGGCGTCTGCCGCAGCCGTGGGACCCCTGGCAGGGAGCCTTTGGTCCCGGTTTGTGGCTGGAACCGGGACCAAAGGTCTTCCCTGCACATATATCATATCTTCCACCCGAGGCCACCACCATTTTGAGCTCGAGTTCATCACTCATTTCTCCTCCTTTCCTCTCACTCACTCAAGTTAATCCCCATTTTTTTGCACCACTTGTGAGGATTAAAGGTACCCCATCTATTCAAGGGTTAGCAACATCATCCTTTCCTCCGAAGTTGCAACTTTAGCTCATTTCGTTGCCAGTTTAGCTCATTTCATTTTTTGTAGTGCAAGCAAGGTGTTTGATGAAATGCCTAAGTTAGAGAGTTTATTTTTTTATATGCATTTTGAGCTCAATTAATTTATTATTTGTGGATTTTAGTGTCGTCCCGTCCTCACCGCCGTCGATAGCCCGCGTCGTCCCGTCACCGGCACCACCTCGGTGAGCTTTTTTTCTTTATCTTCTATTTTAAGAAAAATGACATGTATGATTTAAAAGCATATTTATTTCTTGTATATTTTTCTTATGTTTTTTTTATATGTATAGTATCATGGTTTTGATATCCGCCCCCGTCGGCCTTGTCCGGTCTATGATTCGGATGTGGTATATTTTCATAACTATTTGTTTCATTTCGTGTTTAAAACAACTATACCTACCAACTTGACATAGAAACTTTTATCTAGGAGGTAGTTGAACCGGAAATTCCAACCGACCCTATTGTCGAGTTTTTTGTAAAAGAAAACAATGATTTGAAAGCAAAATTGGAAAGAAGTGAAGATCTTCGTCTGCAATGCCTAGAAGAGAAGATGAAATTGGAGTTGAAGCTTGCCGACATCATCGATGAACACGAGTTCAAGCTTGCCGACGTCGCACATGCCCATGAGATCAAGATGGATGCAATGTGCTTGAAGATTAAAAGATTAGAAAATATTCCATTAGTCAGGAGGCTTGGTACCATTATGTTGTTGGTTCAGTAGTTACCTTAGTTGCGATTTTGATCGCATTTGGTTTTGGATTTAAATTATTTAGATAGTTGTATGTTAGTTTCAATTAATGTATGTTTTATGAGGACTATGCATTGCAATTACTTTACTTTGGTTTTAATGTGATGAACTTGTATTAACTAATTTGGTCACTATTATATACTCTTGATGTAGTGCAATAGTTTTTGATATATTTATATAATGCAGATGAGCCGGCAATGGATGTACAGTGACCGACGATTTCTCGACTATATTAATGGCATGCATTATTTTCTCCATGTGGCTGAGAAAAACAAGCCGTCGAATGGTTTTATTTCTTGTCCATGTAGCGTCTGCAAGAATACACAGGATTACTCTACCTCAAAAACCATTCACGTCCACCTGTTGCAGCATGGTTTCATGTCCGGTTATAATTGTTGGACCAAGCACGGAGAAAGAGGGTTATAATGGAAGAAAATGAAGAAGAAGAGGATAATGACAACTATCCTACGTTCACCGAAGACGGTGATACAGCAATGGGGGAAGACGAAGCTGAAGAAGAGCCCATTATTGATCAGCACGATGATGATTTGGTCGGGCCATTCTTGATGCACAGATAAACAGCAGAAGTGAAAACGAGAGGTTGAAGTTGGAGAGCATGTTAGAGGTTCACAAGAAATTGTTGTACCCAACTTGCGAAGATGGCCAGAAAAAGCTTGGTACCACGCTGGAATTGCTGCAATGGAAGGCAGAGAATGGTATATCTGACAAGGGATTTGAAAAATTGCTGAAAATAATAAGAAGATGCTTCTAAGGGATAACGTATTACCCCCGGTACGTACGAAGCAAAGAAGGTTGTCTACCCTATAGGATTAGAGGTGCAGAAGATACATGCATGCATCAATGACTGCATCCTCTGCCGTGGTGAGGAGTACGAGAATTTGAATGCATGCCCGGTATGCGGTGCATTGCGGTATAAAATAAGGCGAGATGACCCTGGTGATGTTGAGGGTGAGTCGTGCCCTAGGAAGAGGGTTCCTGCCAAGGTGATGTGGTATGCTCCTATAATACCACGATTGAAACGTTTGTTCCAAAACAAAGAGCATGCAAAGTTGTTACGATGGCACAAAGAAGACCGTTTGAAAGACCTGATGTTAAGACACCCCGCCGATGGGTCGCAGTGGAGAAAAATCGACAGGGAGTTCCCGGAATTTGCAGCTGACGTAAGGAACTTAAGATTTGGGCTAAGTACAGATGGCTTTAATCCTTTCGGGGAGCAGAGATCTAGTCATAGCACCTGGCCTGTGACTCTGTGTATTTATAACCTTCCTCCTTGGTTGTGCATGAAGCGGAAGTTCATTATGATGCCAGTGCTCATCCAAGGCCCGAAGCAACCGGGCAACGACATTGATGTGTATCTGAGGCCATTGGTTGAAGAACTTTTACAGTTGTGGCGTGACGAAGGTGTACCTATGTGGGATGAGCACGAACAAAAGGAATTTGACCTACGAGCGTTGCTGTTTGTAACCATCAATGATTGGCCTGCACTTAGTAACATTTCAGTACAGTCAAACAAGGGATACAATGCATGCACGCACTGTTTAGGTGAGACTGAAAGTATACATATGGGAAACAAGAATGTGTACCTGGGGCATCGGCGATTTCTTACAAAAGGGCATGCCGTAAGAAAGAAAGGCAAGCATTTCAAAGGTGAGCCAAATCATCAGACGAATCCTAAATTACGTAATGGTGATGTTATATATGACATGGTCAAGGACTTAAAAGTAATCTTTGGAAAGGGTCCTGGCAGTCTATCTGTTTCGAATGACGCTGATGGACACGTACCCATGTGGAAGAAGTGCTCTATATTTTGGGAGCTACCCTATTGGAAAATACTGGAGGTTCGCTCTGCAATCGACGTGATGCACATGACGAAAAATCTGTGCGTGAACCTACTAAGCTTCTTGGGTGTGTATGGGAAAACAAAAGATACACCGGAATCACGACAGGACCACCAACGTATGCACGAACGAGACGACCACCTGAATCCAGATAAGTATCAAGGTCTTGCCAGCTACGCTCTTACCAAAGAAGAGAAGGAGATCTTTTTGAAGTCCTGAGCAGTATCAAGGTCCCGTCTGGTTTCTCGTCGAATATAAAGGGAATAATAAACATGGCAGAGAAAAAGTTCCAGAACCTAAAGTCTCATGACTGCCACGTGATTATGACACAATTACTTCCGATTGCATTGAGGGGGCTTCTACCGGAAAATGTTCGAGTACCCATTGTGAAGCTATGTGCATTTCTGAATGCAATTTCTCAGAAGGTGATCAATCCATTAACTCTACCAGGTTTACAGAGGGAGGTGGTCCAATGTCTTGTCAGCTTCGAGTTGGTGTTCCCACCTTCCTTCTTCAATATTATGACGCACCTCATAGTTCACCTATTCGAAGAGATTAATGTTCTCGGTCCTGTATTTCTACACAACATGTTCCCCTTTGAGAGGTTCATGGGAGTCTTAAAGAAATACGTTCATAACCGTGCTAGACCCGAAGGAAGCATCTCCAAGGGCTATGGAACAGAGGAGGTAATTGAGTTTTGTGTTGACTTTATTCCTGACCTTAAGCCGATCGGTGTTCCTCAATCGCGCCATGAGGAGAGACTGCGTGGAATAGGCACGCTAGGAAAGAAAGCAATAATGTGTAAGGACTGGGATTCTTTCAATCAAGCACACTACACAGTTCTACATAATTCCATCTTGGTGGCTCCGTATATCCAGGAACACATGAATATTTTACGCTCTAAATGCCCGGAGCAGCCTGGAGAATCGATTGAAAGAGAACACATGAAGACTTTCAGCGGATGGTTGCAAACACGTCTCATTAATGACAACACTGTTGAAGAACAATTATACTTGTTGGCCAAAGCACCATCGTCGACTATATTGACTTTTCAAGGGTACGAGATAAATGGGAATACATTTTACACGACCGACCAAGATAAAAAGAGCACCAACCAAAACAGTGGTGTCCGCTTTGATGCAACAAACAACAATGGGAAAAAGGACACATATTATGGTTACATAGAGCAGATATGGGAACTTGACTATGGACCTTCTTTCAAGGTACCTTTGTTCAGGTGCAAATGGTTCAACCTGAAAGGCGGGGTAAATGTAGACCCGAAGTACGGAATGACTACGGTGGATGTAAAAAATCTTGGGTACGACACCGAACCATTCGTCCTAGCCAATGACGTGGCTCAGGTTTTCTATGTGAAGGACATGTCTTCCAGACCGAAAAAAGAAAAGATAAGCAAGCGAATACATCATACGATGAGCCAAAGCAACACATAGTTTTTTCAGGAAAAAGAAACATCGTAGGAGTGGAGGACAAGACGGACATGTCGGAAGATTACAATAATTTTCATGAAATTCCCCCCTTCACGGTTAAAACTGACCCAACCATCGCGTTGAATGATGAAGATTGTCCATGGTTGCGGCGCAATCAGAAGAAAGGGACACACACGAAGAAGAAAGGGACACACACTAGATAGGGATGTTGGTGGTGATGTGTAATAATGTATTAAACCTTTTATCAAATGCACACGGTTTCACCTGACTTGTGATTACCTGCATATCAAATGACTTGTATGACTTGTATTCGGTCGATGAACTGAAGGATTCCTAGATATAGAACAAAACATACGGTTTCACCTGCATACAGCCCAACGGTGGCTCGTGAGTGCCTGCATATAAAATGCACTGTTGGACGTATGCAGGCGAATCCGAATGATTTGTATTCGGTCTTTGCCTTCCGGACTAGTTTGACTAGCTTCTTCTCCGCTGTTGCCGTACTCTTGTTCTTCATCTCCTCCTCGATCATGTTTGGTATTTATAGATAATAGATCAGGGATCTTTAGTCCCGGTTGGTAGATTGAACCGGGACTAAAGGAGCGTTGATATGTGAGCCGTTGGATCAGAAGCACACGGATCGTGTGTTTCGTTCGAGCTCTTGTGAGCCGTTTGATCGGAAGCACACGGATCGTGTGTTTCTTTAGAGAGCTTGTGGGCCGTTGGATCAGGGTGTGTTTCTTTCGAGCGCTTCTGAGCCGTTGGATCTCAAGCAGAAGATATGGCACACATATCAACGCTCCTTTAGTCCCGGTTCAATCTACCAACCGGGACTAAAGATGAAGTGTTGCCCTGATATTTTAGCTATAAATACCAACATGATCGAGGAGGAGATGAAGAACAAGAGTACGGAAGGAAAAGACCGAATACAAATCATTCGGTTTCTTTCGAGCGTCTACCTTTGCCACCGAACCCAATGGTTGGATTTAGCCTACCTGCTGGCATGTTCCCTGGCATTATTGTGTTTGTCCTTGTTCACCGGCCAGCCATTGGAGCCACCTCCTGTAGGTCAGTGAATAAGGACAACACAACGACGCTGTTGGAAACATGCGGTGACCCAGACACCACTGCATGTTGTAGTGCGCAAGTCGTTGACATAACACTCACAGAAGGACTTATCCGTGAATATTACATCCCTCAGAGTAGTACAACAGAAACATAGCAGGTCCAAGGTAACACTATAGGATTACAACAATATTCACTACAAAATCTTGAGAACCTCCTTTATACAAAAGCAAGTCTCATACAAATGAAATCCAGAAAAGATCCAATTCGTATCACTAAGCTGGAGATTAACTCTAGCTCTATTCCTAATCCACTACTACTATTGTCATAGCCCTAATCTATTCCATCTGGAACATCTCTATCCAGGGTTGTATTCCTCCTTCCAATAGATGTTGTCTCCTCCACTGGTAGTGTGGTCTTTGTGTATACTATTGACACTGCGGTCATGGCCCCTCCATTGCCAAGGTTGTCGTCATTCTTCTGTTGGTGAAGTAGCGGTCAACTCCTTCAAGCTCCACCAGGTCGACTTGATTCCTTGTGGAAGACCTCCTTAACATCATGATGGATATCTAGCAACGCCCTTGATGGCTCCAAAAGTCTAAGCAGGGGGTCAAATAGGAAGGGGTGAGTAACAGCGTTACTCAGCAAGTTCAGAATATGTAGAGATAAGGTGTTTCATGCACTAGCTATTGCCAAAACCTCGGGTCTTTGGCATAGATGCAAGTTTTTGCAAACATTTCTTCAAAGGATAGATTTTATTCTGAAAACTATGTCCCAGCCTCCACCGGTCTTGTGAATCCAAATGTGACTCCATTCCGGCCTCGATCTCGTAGTTCCATTCCGGGAACACGGTTGTGATATCACAAATTTGTTGTTTGACTCTACAGAGTTGCATCACTTTACCCAACAGTTGCCTGGCCCTTTATATGCTCTCTTTACAATCCATGAGTGTTATAGCTAAGGCTCAGGACATCCAGTCATGTGGAGCTTCTCCCAAATCAACACACATCCGCCCATTTATGATGCGGTAGGGGAATCATGTTCCACGCATACCCATCACCCCTCCCAAGCTTCCCCACCAATTACCCCGTCGGGCAGGAAGAGCACGCGCTTCCACGCTATTGGCCGCCGCAACGACCCAACCCGGTGTAGGCCTGCCGAGGATATGCGGATGAGAAAAGAAGCCTCTGACTGACCCCGCCCATACAAAGTCCGTTGGTTGATGCTTTTACTACGGCGAAAGGATCACTGGAACAGGGGTTATTAGTTCCTAAGGATATATACCTTCCCATACGATGGAACACCGTACCTATTCATCTTACCATGGTTCCACCGCCAACCAATAGTATATACCACATCATTCAAAAATACTTTTCCTTTTTGATGCAAGTGAAAGGAACGTATAGGTAACTTTGCAAGTACTTTGATAAAAATACATCAAACGGTATGCAAGAATGAACTTGCCTATGATATAGGTGGCAATTCATGTCCTTCGGGGTTCTAGGGTTTGCGGTAAAACCCCGAGATCTGAAAATAGCAATGTAATCCTGGTAAGGACTACTGAAACACTGTCAAGATGCTATTATGCATAGATATGAGATGCATCGTAAAATCCCCAAAATACCCAGCTCACAAGTGTAAGCTTCGTTTTACTTGATACTTTGATAACTGAAGTGATTTTAGGGGTTAAGGATTAGTTAGTGTTTATAATTTGTGGGTTGGTTAAATTACTTTGAATTGTTATGATATCTAGAATTAAGTGCTTACCACTTTTATTGATGTAAAGAATTTATTTTATTCAAGTAAATAATTTTCTCTTTGCTAGAAAAACAAAATTTGCAATTTTAAGTTATCAATTTTAATGCCTTTAAGAAAACATTTCATTAACATCAGGAAGTAATTATTTATTCAAATTTTATTTACTTGATTAACGTTCAAATATTATCAACACAAGAGTGAATGAATTTTAGATGAATTCTTCTTTGTGTGTTTTACCTAGGATGAGTTACAGGACAGTCATTTATAGTATGCAATAAAGTTTAAAATATATTCTTTGAGCTTATTACTCAAATTGTTTTTCTTTTTAGAAAAATACTTGTTTTTGAAAATAGTACAATTCATTTCCACTTAAGGATCCTTGAATTTTGTAGATAATTCAATTCATGTCCACTTAAGGATCTTGGAATTATTCACATAATAAAATATTTTCAAAACTTATTTTTGGAATTAATTCAAATCATATCTACTTAAGGATTTTTGAATTTTCACTCAAGAAAACCTTTTCAATAAATGAAATAAAAATCATATTTGGAATCCTTATAAAATTTTGAGTTGAAAACATATTTTTAACTTATTTTTAGCTGATTTTTGTTCCTTTGGTTTGAGAGTTAAAATTTATTTTAAATTTGGATAATTTTAGTTGGTGAATTACCAAAATGCCCCTGGGCCTAATGGGTCGGACCCAACCCATTAACCTTGGGGTCAAGGTCTGGCTTGGTCAACTGACCGGTTTACCCTCTCCTCTCTCACAAGCTCTCTTTCTCTCTCGATCCCCTTCTGCTCTCTCCCCCGTGCGAGTCGCCGTCGCCTCCACCCTCTGCTCCAGCCGCTGCTGGCCGGCTCTAGTGCCGCCACGCCCTGGCGCTGTTCCGCCACCTCTCCTCCTTCGATTCCCCGCCGCTGCGGTGCCGATTCGTCACCAAGCGCCTCCACTTGAGCTCACTCGTGGAACCCTAACCCTAGCCAAAGTGGCTTGGGTCGCCGGCGCGATACCGCGCCGCCGCGCCTCCTGCTTCTTCTCCTCGAGCCACAGTTCGACTCCTGCTCAACCTCCCCTTCACCTCGACGTCGGTCGGGACGGTTCCTCGACGGATGCAACCCCGACGTCGCCTCCTGGTCGCCTGCTCTCCGATCTAGTCGAGCCTCGGCTCGGCCACGCCTCCATGGATCCTCTCTTCACTCTTTGCTCACTGGTGGTGCTGGTGGTGATGCGCTTCTCCCCTGGTCCTCCTCCATGACCACACGGGCACTGCCCCGTCGTCATGTCGTTACGACCTTGGGCGCACGGTATGACTACCTCCTCCTCCTCCTTTCTGCTCTTTTGCTCCCTTCTAAAACTCTCTCTGATCTAGCCTAATAGCTATGCTGCACATGATATCCTCACCGACACTTAGCAAAATTCATGCTTAACTGTGCCCTGCCTAAAGATTTTTAGGTGATTTAGTGTGTAACTGAGCTTGGTAGATCACTTCCCTTCTAGAGAAGCTTTAGAGAATTATAGTTAGCTAAAATGATTTTTTTAGGAATTTCTGTGGTGATTTGTGGTTCCTGGACATGAACTACTTTCTATACAGCAACATGTACATGATTATTGCATAAACTTGTGCTATAGCAAATTGTAGATATATCTCTGGATAGATCTAGCTGTGAGAACTAATAAGAATAGATACCTTATATACTTGTATTTGCTTTTCTTGGGTGTTTTAGTTCCTGGCTGCTGCTAGTAAGCAACATATCATATGCATACATGATCTTGTCATGTAGTGTGCCTATGTATTTAATATCTTGCATGATTGCATGATCAGATCATGCTTTGCATCAGTGGTAACTTAAATATCTTTTCATATACTGCTCATACTTGGATTTAGTGGCTGGAATATTAATTTGCTTGCCAAATCAGGTGCATACATGATCTGGTGGTGTTTTTGGTGTAAAAGTGTGGATATCCAGCCTTTCTATGGCTAGATAGATGGATATAAACTGATAAGAACAGATCTGCTGTGCTTAGCCATGCCAATGATGCAAAGGCTGAGGCAAATATTTTGATAAGAACAGATATTAGTGTGTTGCTTTAATTCTCTATGATGATTTAGCATAGCATCTCTATGCCAATCTGAGAGAAACAATTCTTTCTATCCTCCTAGTTGAGATCTAGTTGAAGGGTAGTTGGAATGATTTAGAGATGTATTCTTGGATCGATTTTGATGTGCTGCCCTGCTCTCCTCTCTATCTAGCACTGTCCTGTCATTTACAGGGCTTGCTAGCACCTCTCCTCTGCCTTGCACACACAAAGAATTAACCTGCTGTTGTTGAGCAGCTTGGTCTTCTGGAAATTGATGATAACCTGCGTCTTGTGGCTAGCCTGCTCCTCCTCGCTGCTTGACCTATTTCCTAGTTGTTCTAAAGATTGGGCATAGTTTGGTGGTGTTCTTGGTGTTCTTGAGGTGCTATGGCTGATCTGGATGATGATTTGGTTGCTAGATTCGTTGCTGGTATATTTGTGCTAATGGAGAGAACATATGGTGCGGCTGGCTGCTTATAGCTTGCTGTTTGGAAAGATGGATATGAGGAAAATGTGTTGTGGTTGGCTGCTGTGATGATTATATACTGCTGGCTGTTTGTTGTGGTGGTGACACACAACTAGATGACTCCTCATTTGCATGGGTGAGTAAGCTACTTGTTGTCAAGCTCTCATGCTTGGGCATTACTTGGGGTTCAAGTGAAGTTAGATATTTTGGTTGTGGATCGGGATGACTTGTCGTTGGTCTTATCTCCTTGTGAGATTTATTCTTGAGCAAGACAAGAGGTAATTGTCACTAGATGGACTTGTGGGCTGATTCTCCTATGTGGGCTTGTGAAATACTAGTGGCTTTGCCAGTTATGGGTGGTGATCTTGTGGGCTTTACATTTCGGATTTGGGGGCTCTATAAATTAGCTTATTTTCTTCCTTGGTAATTAATATCATTGGAGAAACATTTCCATTTTCATGTGGCTTTGTTCTTACTGATTCTTAATACCAATAGAGAATAATTTAATTGTGGACTTTTCTTTAATAGGAGTTTGACTAGATTAGAGGGAAACAAAATGTTGCCTTTGTTGCTTGCTCAAATGGATCAATGTTGCCTTCTTATCCATGCTGCCTATTTGCCTCTAGATGATCCAAATGATCCCCAAAATGATCCAGGATCCATTGTTGCCTTAGATAAAATTCCCTCTAATCACCACTTGGTATTAGGACATGTTCCTAATATCCAGTAGTCGAGTTCCAACAGCAAATTGCCTCACCCTTGTGGTGAAGGCAAACATTTTAATTAAGAAACATTTCTTTTGGGCTGGTTTATTTTTATATGAACCTCAATTGCCTCACGTCTACAGGAAGAATTTGGAAACAAGAGTGATCAAGTCTTGTGTCCAAACTACTTTCTATATAACACCAAGCTTTTGAATTTCACACAAATTCTAGAGGATTTGATAAGAATAGGTACTTGTTATGTGCAGCCTCCTCCAGTCCAATTGGTTGCATTTCTTCCTTTCTCCCTTGTGTTCTTTGTCTTGCAGGAATGAATTTGAGAAGGTTGGAATGTAGAAGATAAGATTCAATGGTAGATGAAGATCAAGATTTAGTTTAAGCTTCTTTTTATTCCTTTGTAATCTTCTTTTCATTTGGATGAGATATGTACTTATTCGATTAAATTGTAATATTATTATTCTTGCATTTCAATCTTGCAAAGTTGTAACCTGTCACTATTCTAGTTATTATTTCTTGTACTTTGACACTCAAATTTGGAATTGAGATGTGTGTAAATGGGTGTGATGAATGTAAGAAATGATGTAATAAGATGATGAGTTGAGATGATGTGTTAAAATGATGGATGTATGAAATATGAACTTGATGTATTTGAATTATTGTATGATCATAATTGTGCATAACGAGATGAGATGGTCATATAGATATTGTTGGGAGATGATTAAGTCTTATTATGCTTTATTGGAATTATATACTTGTCATTTATTAAATTGTGGTCAAAATGTCGAGAGTTTAGGAAATGGCATGTCCAATTCTGGAATACTTGGACAAATGATCATAGTTTCTAATTAGTTGTTTCAAAGATCACGTCGAAGTTTATATCACTCAACAAGATGATCTAGCTCCTAATTCATCGAGTCGAGAGAAACATCGATCACTTTATATTCTTTATTTCAAAAGCGCGAAATTTTCCCGCATTTTCAGATGCATGCTAAGCGAATGCACAAATTCTATTTCTATCCTTTCTACTCTCTAAACTACGGGGTATTACATCCTCTCCCCATTAAACTAAACTTCGTCCCGAAGTTTTGACTCCTCTTATGTAGGGATAAGTAGAAAGAACTTCTGCAAATATTGATTCACTCAAATTCCTTTTTGACGTTGATGTAGACCTAAGTGATCCCTTGTCCAACATATTTCTGTGCATCCTCCATTGGTCCACACTAACCATTTCTCGACTTTCGTTGACTATTTGATACATTCCGATGTTCTTATTACTCCTTCATGTCTCTTGAATCATCCAATTCAAACTCCTTGCATTACTTTGGCTTTATGGCCCTCTGTCGAAGATCCTCTTCTACATCCTTATAAGATCTTTAGATATGCTTATTGGTACACTTCCTTATAATCAGGATACTAAAGGGACTTTACTTCTAATGGTAAGCTCATCGCCTAAGCTCCAGATCCTCTAAGATAACTGTCCTTACTGGCTATATAGAACAGAATTCTTCCTAAGTGGTTTTCTTCCTCTGAATGGATTAGACACAGGTAGTTCATCCAACCATGAATATTTTATCTTATAGGTGATCCTCATGTCACTTGTAATCAGGGTGAATAATCCTTTCAATGTAAATCTCCTTGTATCCTGGTATTGTCACGGTATACTTTCTCATCCTTGAACTCCAGTTCCTTCGATTCCATCTTATTTAAATCCTCTAGTCATAGTTCCTATGACCACTAAATTCCTTGCGACTTTCAATCCCCAAATCTCAACTACCACTTTGACTTTAGAATTTGGTAAAGATTTCTGACAATGATCATGTCTCTCGAAGAACTTCTAGGGCATAGATACTCCATTCAACACTATCTGGTCAAAGTATTCCTTCTGAACTTCTTGTTGTTTTAAACCAAGTACTATCCAATACACTTGTTCACTCTCCCCCTTGGAATTTCCTAATACTTCCTCCGTTATGTCAGTCAAACTTTATTCGGTTATCTCCATTCAATCAAGCTTCATAACTCACATTTCTGCTTAAACTTCCACTATCTATGCCTCATGGTCTCAGGAAGAACACAAGGTATTTCCAACATATTGTGGATCCACAGTATCGTCCTCCGGTAAAGAGATACTATTATCAGGTTTCCAGCAGTTTCCAAAAGAATACATGGTATGTCTACCATCTCAATGGTTGGCTCTAAGATGTCCATCCTCTTGATAATACAAATTTCTCCATAGTTAATCCCGATATAGACTATGACTTTGGTACTTTAGCATCATATGTGTGAACTACCTTCTTCCAAATCGGTCCACCTTCTTGACTTATCGTCAATCCACGGCAAAATAGACTCTTCTCCCATGGTCCTGATGTTCTCTTCAACATTAAATTTTGTAAATTCACTTCTTGACATGATTGATATGTCCTTTCTGGAACTTCAATGTGCTTCCATCCAAATACTTCACTTCCCTCATCTCAGGCTTTATCCTCATTTTTTTGGATGTCCTTCTCATCAACTCTTTTTTGTAAACTATCTCTGTATCCAACACCAAGTTATCTTCGTGTAATTGTCCAATCTCTGATTATGATCTCTTGTTTGGCGGTTGATTCCCACGCTTCCGCTTCTAGTAATGCCTCAGAATAGATGATCAACTCCCCGTTTATTCTTTAAGAACTGAAAATATCCATGTTCTTCTAGGGTTTATACTCCTTTATCTTCAACCTTATGGTACTCTTAGACATATAAGTCTAACTTACTTCCTTCTCGAACTCTATCCAAGTAGTACCAATACCTCCTTATTGCTCCAAATATAACCTCTTCCACCAAGTTACGACAAATCCATATATATTTGGCATATTTTCCTTCTTCATCCTTGAATTTGAACTTCCATGAAAAGTCTTCATGACTTGATATGTAAAAACTTCATAACCTTCCTTCTTGGTTATGTCCCCTAATGTAGTTTTCCTTGCATCATCTTTGGTAGATCCTTGTCCAGCTACTTGTAATACTCTTAGTCAAACTTACTTTGTTCCTCCATCCTTCCTTATACTTGTAAAATATGTCTCCAAATCCTAATATGATGTGGAAAATGGTCCATATCCATCAGTGGTTTCATTGACTTCTGTCTTCTTTTCGTTTCCTTCTCTTCGTGAGCTTCCATTGCTGCCTCAAATTTCTGATCACTCAGAACGCTCTCATACTAACCCATGTACCCTCTAGACCAGTAACATCAAGAAAGAACAAAATGTTGCAACATGCATTTGCACATCCAGTTCGAACTTCATGCCCGGATCTAGTCAATCAAAAATCCAATAAGAACCAATAAATCCCAAATATAGTTATATATCACTCATGCAACATAAGCCCATAAAATAAGTAGTACTTTGAGTAGAAACATCTCAAGTACCTAGGCTTAGATGCTATACACTACAAATTAGGTATATATTACCTTATAGACCTATTCTATATAACAACTCTTGCCTCACTGTCTTATGGGACAGGTTTATCCTTCACTCAAAGTATTTACCACAATTGACCATTCGCAATTGAATAACTATGACCTAGTATCTAAGAATACTTATCTCCGTCTCAGTTAATAAGGAATTAAGTCTTCTTGTCCTTGAACTTTGTCTCTGTGCCTTGGCGTACTTCCATACTTTTTCATCTCAGCAAGTGTAGCCTTATGTGACCTCTCAATCACTCGTGTGGGTACTATTGGTATACATGAATACCATAATACTTCACTTTTGGACAAGTGCACTACTCCATATCCTCTGTGAATTGGTACCTCTAATTGTTCGACAATCCTCTTCAATCATACCTTTCAATGGAATTGGCATACTTGCCATAACTTTCATGGCTTCATATATCCAACTCACCATTATCATCCTCTTATGTTCTCTTCTTCTTCCATCATCACCTCATGATAGGGTTCTACTTCATAGGATGCTATCATCAATGATACCACATAGATATCACCGACTTGGAATATAACACTCTTTGGTATATTTATTGTATAGGACATTGTCTCAACCGGTATACCAGCTTTAGAAAGAAACAATATAGATAAGTACTATACCTATAGAAGAATAGATAAGAATACTCTATATAAGTATGATGTTATTATTCTCAGGTGAATAACCATCATAAGTTATAGAAAGATATAGTTTAGATAAAATAACTTCCTATAGTCTTTACCAACCTACAAGTCTCCTAAAAGGGTTTTAAACCTAAGATCGCTTTTGCTCTGATACCATCTGCGGTGACCCAGCACACCACTGCATGTTGTAGTGCGCAAGTCGTTGACATAACACTCACAGAAGGACTTATCCGTGAATATTACATCCCTCAGAGTAGTACAACAGAAACATAGCAGGTCCAAGGTAACACTATAGGATTACAACAATATTCACTACAAAATCTTGAGAACCTCCTTTATACAAAAGCAAGTCTCATACAAATGAAATCCAGAAAAGATCCAATTCGTATCACTAAGCTGGAGATTAACTCTAGCTCTATTCCTAATCCACTACTACTATTGTCATAGCCCTAATCTATTCCATCTGGAACATCTCTATCCAGGGTTGTATTCCTCCTTCCAATAGATGTTGTCTCCTCCACTGGTAGTGTGGTCTTTGTGTATACTATTGACACTGCGGTCATGGCCCCTCCATTGCCAAGGTTGTTGTCATTCTTCTGTTGGTGAAGTAGCGGTCAACTCCTTCAAGCTCCACCAGGTCGACTTGATTCCTTGTGGAAGACCTCCTTAACATCATGATGGATATCTAGCAACGCCCTTGATGGCTCCAAAAGTCTAAGCAGGGGGTCAAATAGGAAGGGGTGAGTAACAGCGTTACTCAGCAAGTTCAGAATATGTAGAGATAAGGTGTTTCATGCACTAGCTACTGCCAAAACCTCGGGTCTCTGGCATAGATGCAAGTTTTTGCAAACATTTCTTCAAAGGATAGATTTTATTCTGAAAACTATGTCCCAGCCTCCACCGGTCTTGTGAATCCAAATGGGACTCCATTCCGGCCTCGATCTCGTAGTTCCATTCCGGGAACACGGTTGTGATATCACAAATTTGTTGTTTGACTCTGCAGAGTTGCATCACTTTACCCAACAGTTGCCTGGCCCTTATATATGCTCTCTTTACACTCCATGAGTGGTATAGCTAAGGCTCAGGACATCCAGTCATGTGGAGCTTCTCCCAAATCAACACACATCCGCCCATTTATGATGCGGTAGGGGAATCATGTTCCACGCATACCCATCACCCCTCCCAAGCTTCCCCACCAATTACCCCGTCGGGCAGGAAGAGCACGCGCTTCCACGCTGTTGGCCGCCGCAACGACCCAACCCGGTGTAGGCCTGCCGAGGATATGCGGATGAGAAAAGAAGCCTCTGACTGACCCCGCCCATACAAAGTCCGTTGGTTGATGCTTTTACTACGGCGAAAGGATCACTGGAACAGGGGTTATTAGTTCCTAAGGATATATACCTTCCCATACGATGGAACACCGTACCTATTCATCTTACCATTGTTCCACCGCCAACCAATAGTATATACCACATCATTCAAAAATACTTTTTCTTTTTTTATGCAAGTGAAAGGAACGTATAGGTAACTTTGCAAGTACTTTGATAAAAATACATCAAACGGTATGCAAGAATGAACTTGCCTATGATAAAGGTGGCAATTCATGTCCTTTGGGGTTCTAGGGTTTGCGGTAAAACCCCGAGATCTGAAAATAGCAATGTAGTCCCGATAAGGACTACTGAAACACTGTCAAGATGCTATTATGCATAGATATGAGATGCATCGTAAAATCCCCAAAATACCCAGCTCACAAGTGTAAGCTTTGTTTTACTTGATACTTTGATAACTGAAGTGATTTTAGGGATTATGGATTAGTTAGTGCTTATAATTTGTGGGTTGGTTAAATTACTTTGAATTGTTATGATATCTAGAATTAAGTGCTTACCACTTTTATTGATGTAAAGAATTTATTTTATTCAAGTAAATAATTTTCTCTTTGCTAGAAAAACAAGATTTGCAATTTTAAGTTATCAATTTTAATGCCTTTAAGAAAACATTTCATTAACATCAGGAAGTAATTATTTATTCAAATTTTATTTACTTGATTAACGTTCAAATATTATCAACACAAGAGTGAATGAATTTTAGATGAATTCTTCTTTGTGTGTTTTACCTAGGATGAGTTACAGGACAGTCATTTATAGTATGCAATAAAGTTTAAAATATATTCTTTGAGCTTATTACTCAAATTGTTTTTCTTTTTAGAAAAATACTTGTTTTTGAAAATAGTTCAATTCATTTCCACTTAAGGATCCTTGAATTTTGTAGATAATTCAATTCATGTCCACTTAAGGATCTTGGAATTATTCACATAATAAAATATTTTCAAAACTTATTTTTGGAATTAATTCAAATCATATCTACTTAAGGATTTTTGAATTTTCACTCAAGAAAACCTTTTCAATAAATGAAATAAAAATCATATTTGGAATCCCTATAAAATTTTGAGTTGAAAACATATTTTTAACTTATTTTTAGCTGAATTTTGTTCCTTTGGTTTGAGAGTTAAAATTTATTTTAAATTTGGATAATTTTAGTTGGTGAATTACCAAAATGCCCCTGGGCCTAATGGGTCGGACCCAACCCATTAACCTTGGGGTCAAGGTCTGGCTTGGTCAACTGACCGGTTTACCCTCTCCTCTCTCACAAGCTCTCTTTCTCTCTCGATCCCTTTCTGCTCTCTCCCTCGTGCGAGTCGCCGTCGCCTCCACCCTCTGCTCCAGCCGCTGCTGGCCGGCTCTAGTGCCGCCACGCCCTGGCGCTGTTCCGCCACCTCTCCTCCTTCGATTCCCCGCCGCTGCGGTGCCGATTCGTCACCAAGCGCCTCCACTTGAGCTCACTCGCGGAACCCTAACCCTAGCCAAAGTGGCTTGGGTCGCCGGCGCGATACCGCGCCGCCGCGCCTCCTGCTTCTTCTCCTCGAGCCACAGTTCGACTCCTGCTCAACCTCCCCTTCACCTCGACGTCGGTCGGGACGGTTCCTCGACGGATGCAACCCCGACGTCGCCTCCTGGTCGCCTGCTCTCCGATCTAGTCGAGCCTCGGCTCGGCCACGCCTCCATGGATCCTCTCTTCACTCTTTGCTCACTGGTGGTGCTGGTGGTGATGCGCTTCTCCCCTGGTCCTCCTCCATGACCACACGGGCACTGCCCCGTCGTCATGTCGTTACGACCTTGGGCGCACGGTATGACTACCTCCTCCTCCTCCTTTCTGCTCTTTTGCTCCCTTCTAAAACTCTCTCTGATCTAGCCTAATAGCTATGCTGCACATGATATCCTCACCGACACTTAGCAAAATTCATGCTTAACTGTGCCCTGCCTAAAGATTTTTAGGTGATTTAGTGTGTAACTGAGCTTGGTAGATCACTTCCCTTCTAGAGAAGCTTTAGAGAATTATAGTTAGCTAAAATGATTTTTTTAGGAATTTCTGTGGTGATTTGTGGTTCCTGGACATGAACTACTTTCTATACAGCAACATGTACATGATTATTGCATAAACTTGTGCTATAGCAAATTGTAGATATATCTCTGGATAGATCTAGCTGTGAGAACTAACAAGAATAGATACCTTATATACTTGTATTTGCTTTTCTTGGGTGTTTTAGTTCCTGGCTGCTGCTAGTAAGCAACATATCATATGCATACATGATCTTGTCATGTAGTGTGCCTATGTATTTAATATCTTGCATGATTGCATGATCAGATCATGCTTTGCATCAGTGGTAACTTAAATATCTTTTCATATACTGCTCATACTTGTATTTAGTGGCTCGAATATTAATTTGCTTGCCAAATCAGGTGCATACATGATCTGGTGGTGTTTTTGGTGTAAAAGTGTGAATATCCAGCCTTTCTATGGCTAGATAGATGGATATAAACTGATAAGAACAGATCTGCTGTGCTTAATTTCTTAGCCATGCCAATGATGCAAAGGCTGAGGCAATTATTTTGATAAGAACAGATATTAGTGTGTTGCTTTAATTCTCTATGATGATTTAGCATAGCATCTCTATGCCAATCTGAGAGAAACAATTCTTTCTATCCTCCTAGTTGAGATCTAGTTGAAGGGTAGTTGGAATGATTTAGAGATGTATTCTTGGATCGATTTTGATGTGCTGCCCTGCTCTCCTCTCTATCTAGCACTGTCCTGTCATTTACAGGGCTTGCTAGCACCTCTCCTCTGCCTTGCACACACAAAGAATTAACCTGCTGTTGTTGAGCAGCTTGGTCTTCTGGAAATTGATGATAACCTGCGTCTTGTGGCTAGCCTGCTCCTCCTCGCTGCTTGACCTATTTCCTAGTTGTTCTAAAGATTGGGCATAGTTTGGTGGTGTTCTTGGTGTTCTTGAGGTGCTATGGCTGATCTGGATGATGATTTGGTTGCTAGATTCGTTGCTGGTATATTTGTGCTAATGGAGAGAACATATGGTGCGGCTGGCTGCTTATAGCTTGCTGTTTGGAAAGATGGATATGAGGAAAATGTGTTGTGGTTGGCTGCTGTGATGATTATATACTGCTGGCTGTTTGTTGTGGTGGTGACACACAACTAGATGACTCCTCATTTGCATGGGTGAGTAAGCTACTTGTTGTCAAGCTCTCATGCTTGGGCATTACTTGGGGTTCAAGTGAAGTTAGATATTTTGGTTGTGGATCGGGATGACTTGTCATTGGTCTTATCTCCTTGTGAGATTTATTCTTGAGCAAGACAAGAGGTAATTGTCACTAGATGGACTTGTGGGCTGATTCTCCTATGTGGGCTTGTGAAATACTAGTGGCTTTGCCAGTTATGGGTGGTGATCTTGTGGGCTTTACATTTCGGATTTGGGGGCTTTATAAATTAGCTTATTTTCTTCCTTGGTAATTAATATCATTGGAGAAACATTTCCATTTTCATGTGGTTTTGTTCTTACTGATTCTTAATACCAATAGAGAATAATTTAATTGTGGACTTTTCTTTAATAGGAGTTTGACTAGATTAGAGGGAAACAAAATGTTGCCTTTGTTGCTTGCTCAAATGGATCAATGTTGCCTTCTTATCCATGCTGCCTATTTGCCTCTAGATGATCCAAATGATCCCCAAAATGATCCAGGATCCATTGTTGCCTTAGATAAAATTCCCTCTAATCACCACTTGGTATTAGGACATGTTCCTAATATCCAGTAGTCGAGTTCCAACAGCAAATTGCCTCACCCTTGTGGTGAAGGCAAACATTTTAATTAAGAAACATTTCTTTTGGGCTGGTTTATTTTTATATGAACCTCAATTGCCTCACGTCTACAGGAAGAATTTGGAAACAAGAGTGATCAAGTCTTGTGTCCAAACTACTTTCTATATAACACCAAGCTTTTGAATTTCACACAAATTCTAGAGGATTTGATAAGAATAGGTACTTGTTATGTGCAGCCTCCTCCAGTCCAATTGGTTGCATTTCTTCCTTTCTCCCTTGTGTTCTTTGTCTTGCAGGAATGAATTTGAGAAGGTTGGAATGTAGAAGATAAGATTCAATGGTAGATGAAGATCAAGATTTAGTTTAAGCTTCTTTTTATTCCTTAGTAATCTTCTTTTCATTTGGATGAGATATGTACTTATTCGATTAAATTGTAATATTATTATTCTTGCATTTCAATCTTGCAAAGTTGTAACCTGTCACTATTCTAGTTATTATTTCTTGTACTTTGACACTCAAATTTGGAATTGAGATGTGTGTAAATGGGTGTGATGAATGTAAGAAATGATGTAATAAGATGATGAGTTGAGATGATGTGTTAAAATGATGGATGTATGAAATATGAACTTGATGTATTTGAATTATTGTATGGTCATAATTGTGCATAACGAGATGAGATGGTCATATAGATATTGTTGGGAGATGATTAAGTCTTATTATGCTTTATTGGAATTATATACTTGTCATTTATTAAATTGTGGTCAAAATGTCGAGAGTTTAGGAAATGGCATGTCCAATTCTGGAATACTTGGACAAAGGATCATAGTTTCTAATTAGTTGTTTCAAAGATCACGTCGAAGTTTATATCACTCGACAAGATGATCTAGCTCCTAATTCATCGAGTCGAGAGAAACATCGATCACTTTATATTCTTTATTTCAAAAGCGCGAAATTTTCCCGCATTTTCAGATGCATGCTAAGTGAATGCACAAATTCTATTTCTACCCTTTCTACTCTCTAAACTACGGGGTATTACATCCTCTCCCCCTTAAACTAAACTTCGTCCTGAAGTTTTGATTCCTCTCACGTAGAGATAAGTAGAAAGAACTTCTGCAGATATTGATTCTCTCAAATCCCTTTTTGATGTGGACGCAATTCTTGATGATCGCTTGTCCAACATACTTTTGATGCATCCTCCATTGATCAATACTATCCATCCGTCGACTTTCATCAACTATTTGATACATTCCACTGTCTTACTACTCCTTCATGTCTCTCTAATCATCCAATTCAAACTCCTTGCATTACCCTACCTTTATAGTCCTCTGTCGAAGATCCTTTTCTATACCCTTATAAGATCTTTAGATATGCTCATTGGTACACTTCCTTATAATTAGGACACTAAAGGGACTTTTCTTCTAATGGTAAGCTCATCGCCTAAGCTCCAGAACCTCTTAGATAACTGTCCTTACTGGGCTATATAGAACATAATGCTTCCTAAGTAATTTACTTCCTCCAAATGGATTAGACACAAGTAATCCATCCATCCATGAATACACTATCTTATGGGTACTCCTCCCAGCACTCATAACCAGGGTGAACAATCCTTTCGATGTCTATCTCCTCATATCCTTGTATTGATACGGTATACTTTCTCATCCTTGAATTTTAGTTCCTTTTATTCCATCTCATTTAGATCCTCTAGTCATAGTTCCTATGACCACTGGATTCCTTGTGACTTTCACCCTCCAAATCTAAATTCCCTCTGTGGCTTTAGAACCTGGTTACTATTTCCAACAATGCTCATCCTTTCGAAGAACTTCTAGAGCATTGATAAAGTTTAACACTATCTCCGTCTAAGTTTTTCTTCCAAACTTCATGTTGTCCTAAACCAAGTACGATCCAATACACTTGTTCACTCTCCCCCTTGGAATTTCCTAATACTTCCTCCGTTATAACCGTGTGTCAGTCAAACTTTATTCGGTTGTCTCCATTCAGTCAAGCTTCGTAACTCACATTTCTGCTCAACTTCCAGTATTCCTGCCTAAAGGTCTCATGAAGAATACGTGGTATATCAGCCATATTGTGAATTCCTAATATTGTCCTCCAGTAAGGGATGCTATTACCAGATTTCTAACAGTTTCCCGAATAATACATGGTATGTCCACCATCTGAATGGTTGGCCCTAAGATGTCAATCCTCTTGATAACACATCTTTCTCCACAGTTGCTCCAGGTATAAATTGTGACTTTAGGTACTTTGGCATCATATGTGTGAGACTACTTCTTCCAAATGGGTCCACCTTCTTGGCTTATCATTAATCCACGACAAATTAGATTCTTCTTCATGGTTATGATGTTCTCTTGAACATTGAACTCTTGTAGTTTCACTTCTTTACCTGGTTGATATGTCCTCTCTTGAACACCAACATGCTTCCATCCAAATACTTCACCTCCCTCTTCTCTTGCTGACTTAACCTTATTTATTGGATGCCTTTCTCACCACTCTCCCTTGTCAACTGTATGTGTATCCAACACAAAGTTATTTGCTTGTAGATGTCCAATCTCTAATCATGAACTCTTGTTTAACGGTTAATTTCTCCGCTCCTATTTCTGGTAATGCCTCTGAATAGTCAATCAACTCCCCGTTTATTCTTTAAGAACTGAAAATATCCATGTTCTTCCAACTTTAATACTCCTTTATCTCCAACCTTATGATACTCATAGACACATAAGTGTTGCTAAACTTCTGCTCAAACTCTATCCAAGTAGTAGCAATACCTCTTTATTGCTCCAAACATATCCTCTTCCACCAAGTTACGACAAATCCATATGTATTCTACATATTTCCTTCTTCATCTTTGAATTTGAACCTCCATGAAAAGACTTCCTGACTTGATATGTAAATACTCCATAACTTTCTTCCTGGTTATGTCTCCTACTGTAGCTTTCCTTGCATCATCTTTGGTAAATCCTTATTCAGCTATTTGTAATACTCTTGATCAAACTCACTTTGTTCCTTCATCCTTCCCTATACTAGTAAAATATGTCTCCCAAACCTAATATGATGTGGAACATGGTTCATACCCAACAGTGGCTTCATTGACTTGTGTCCTCTTGACTACCTTCTCTTCATGAGCTTCCATTGCTGCCTCAAATTTCTGATCACTCAGAACGCTCTCATACTAACCCATGTACCCTCTAGACCAGTAACATCAAGAAAGAACAAAATGTTGCAACATGCATTTGCACATCAAGTTCAAACTTCATGCCCGGATCTAGTCAATCAAAAATCCAATAAGAACCAATAAATCCCAAATACAGTTATATATCACTCATGCAACATAAGCCCGTAAAATAAGTAGTACTTTGAGTAAAAACATCTCAAGTACCTAGGCTTAGATGCTATACACTACAAGTTAGGTATATATTTACCTTATAGACCTATTCTATATAACAACTCTTGCCTCACTGTCTTATGGAACAGGTTTATCCTTTACTCAAAGTATTTACCACAATTGACCATTTGCAATTGAGTAACTCTGACCTAGTATCTAAGAATACTTATCTCCGTCTCAGTTAATAAGGAATTAAGTCTTCTTGTCCTTGAACTTCGTCTCTGTGCCTTGGCGTACTTACATACTTCTTCATCTCAGCAAGTGTAACCTTATGTGACCTCTCAATCACTCGTGTGGGTACTATTGGTATACATAAATACCATAATACTTCACTTTTGGACACGTGTACTGCTCCATAACCTCCGTGAAATGGTCTCTCATTGACCGACAATCCTCTTCGATCATACCTTCCAATGGAATTGGCATACTTACCATAACTTTCATGGCTTCATATATCCAACTCACCATTATCATCCTCTTTTCTTCTCTTCTTCTACCATCCTCACCTCAGGATAGGGATCTACTTCATAGGATACTCTTATCAATGATACCACATAGATATCACCAACTTGGGATATAACACTCTTTGGTATATCTATTGTATAGGACATTGTCTCAACCGGTATACCAGCTTTAGAAAGAAACAATATAGATAAGTACTATACCTATAGAAGAATAGATAAGAATAATCTATATAACTATGATGTTATTATTCTCAAGTGAATAACCACCATAAGTTATAGAAAGATATAGTTTAGATAAAATAACTTCCTATAGTCTTTACCAACCTACAAGTCTCCTAAAAGGGTTTTAAACCTAAGGTCGCTTTTGCTCTGATACCATCTGCGGTGACCCAGCACACCACTGCATGTTGTAGTGCGCAAGTCGTTGACATAACACTCACAGAAGGACTTATCCGTGAATATTACATCCCTCAGAGTAGTACAACAGAAACATAGCAGGTCCAAGGTAACACTATAGGATTACAACAATATTCACTACAAAATCTTGAGAACCTCCTTTATACAAAAGCAAGTCTCATACAAATGAAATCCAGAAAAGATCCAATTCGTATCACTAAGCTGGAGATTAACTCTAGCTCTATTCCTAATCCACTACTACTATTGTCATAGCCCTAATCTATTCCATCTGGAACATCTCTATCCAGGGTTGTACTCCTCCTTCCAATAGATGTTGTCTCCTCCATTGGTAGTGTGGTCTTTATGTATGCCATTGACACTGCTGTCATTGCCCCTCCATTGCCATGGTTGTCGTCATTCTTCCGTTGGTGAAGTAGCGGTCAACTCCTTCAAGCTCCACCAGGTCGACTTGATTCCTTGTGGAAGACCTCCTCAACATCGTGATGGATATCTAGCAACGCCCTTGATGGCTCCAAAAGTCTAAGCAGGGGGTCAAATAGGAAGGGGTGAGTAACAGCGTTACTCAGCAAGTTCAGAATATATAGAGATAAGGTGTTTCATGCACTAGCTACTGCCAAAACCTCGGGTCTTTGGCATAGATGCAAGTTTTTGCAAACATTTCTTCAAAGGATAGATTTTATTCTGAAAACTATGTCCCAGCCTCCACCGGTCTTGTGAATCCAAATGGGACTCCATTCCGGCCTCGATCTCGTAGTTCCATTCCGGGAACATGGTTGTGAAATCACAAATTTGTTGTTTGACTCTGCAGAGTTGCATCACTTTACCCAACAGTTGCCTGGCCTTATATATGCTCTCTTTACACTCCATGAGTGTTATAGCCAAGACTCAGGACATCCAGTCATGTGGAGCTTCTCCCAAATCAACACACATCCGCCCATTTGTGATGCGGTAGGGGAATCATGTTCCACGCATACCCAACACCCCTCCCGAGCTTCCCCACCAATTACCCCGTCGGGCAGGAAGAGCACGCGCTTCCACGCTGTTGGCCGCCGCAACGACCCAACCCGGTGTAGGCCTGCCGAGGATATGCGGATGAGAAAAGAAGCCTCTGACTGACCCCGCCCATACAAAGTCCGTTGGTTGATGCTTTTACTACGGCGAAAGGATCACTGGAACAGGGGTTATTAGTTCCTAAGGATATATACCTTCCCATACGATGGAACACCGTACCTATTCATCTTACCATTGTTCCACCGCCAACCAATAGTATATACCACATCATTCGAAAATATTTTTTTTTTCTTTTTCTGATGCAAGTGAAAGGAACGTATAAGTAACTTTACAAGTACTTTGATAAAAATACATCAAACGGTATGCAAGAATGAACTTGCCTATGATAAAGGTGGCAATTCATGTCCTTTGGGGTTCTAGGGTTTGCGGTAAAACCCCGAGATCTGAAAATAGCAATGTAGTCCCGGTAAGGACTACTGAAACACTGTCAAGATGCTATTATGCATAGATATGAGATGCATCGTAAAATCCCCAAAAATACCCAAGCTCACAAGTGTAAGCTTTGTTTTGCTTGATACTTTGATAACTGAAGTGATTTTAAGGATTATGGATTAGTTAGTGCTTATAATTTGTGGGTTGGTTAAATTACTTTGAATTGTTATGATATCTAGAATTAAGTGCTTACCACTTTTATTGATGTAAAGAATTTATTTTATTCAAGTAAATAATTTTCTCTTTGCTAGAAAAACAAGATTTGCAATTTTAAGTTATCAATTTTAATGCCTTTAAGAAAACATTTCATTAACATCAGGAAGTAATTATTTATTCAAATTTTATTTACTTGATTAACGTTCAAATATTATCAACACAAGAGTGAATGAATTTTAGATGAATTCTTCTTTGTGTGTTTTACCTAGGATGAGTTACAGGACAGTCATTTATAGTATGCAATAAAGTTTAAAATATATTCTTTGAGCTTATTACTCAAATTGTTTTTCTTTTTAGAAAAATACTTGTTTTTGAAAATAGTTCAATTCATTTCCACTTAAGGATCCTTGAATTTTGTAGATAATTCAATTCATGTCCACTTAAGGATCTTGGAATTATTCACATAATAAAATATTTTCAAAACTTATTTTTGGAATTAATTCAAATCATATCTACTTAAGGATTTTTGAATTTTCACTCAAGAAAACCTTTTCAATAAATGAAATAAAAATCATATTTGGAATCCCTATAAAATTTTGAGTTGAAAACATATTTTTAACTTATTTTTAGCTGAATTTTGTTCCTTTGGTTTGAGAGTTAAAATTTATTTTAAATTTGGATAATTTTAGTTGGTGAATTACCAAAATGCCCCTGGGCCTAATGGGTCGGACCCAACCCATTAACCTTGGGGTCAAGGTCTGGCTTGGTCAACTGACCGGTTTACCCTCTCCTCTCTCACAAGCTCTCTTTCTCTCTCGATCCCCTTCTGCTCTCTCCCTCGTGCGAGTCGCCGTCGCCTCCACCCTCTGCTCCAGCCGCTGCTGGCCGGCTCTAGTGCCGCCACGCCCTGGCGCTGTTCCGCCACCTCTCCTCCTTCGATTCCCCGCCGCTGCGGTGCCGATTCGTCACCAAGCGCCTCCACTTGAGCTCACTCGCGGAACCCTAACCCTAGCCAAAGTGGCTTGGGTCGCCGGCGCGATACCGCGCCGCCGCGCCTCCTGCTTCTTCTCCTCGAGCCACAGTTCGACTCCTGCTCAACCTCCCCTTCACCTCGACGTCGGTCGGGACGGTTCCTCGACGGATGCAACCCCGACGTCGCCTCCTGGTCGCCTGCTCTCCGATCTAGTCGAGCCTCGGCTCGGCCACGCCTCCATGGATCCTCTCTTCACTCTTTGCTCACTGGTGGTGCTGGTGGTGATGCGCTTCTCCCCTGGTCCTCCTCCATGACCACACGGGCACTGCCCCGTCGTCATGTCGTTACGACCTTGGGCGCACGGTATGACTACCTCCTCCTCCTCCTTTCTGCTCTTTTGCTCCCTTCTAAAACTCTCTCTGATCTAGCCTAATAGCTATGCTGCACATGATATCCTCACCGACACTTAGCAAAATTCATGCTTAACTGTGCCCTGCCTAAAGATTTTTAGGTGATTTAGTGTGTAACTGAGCTTGGTAGATCACTTCCCTTCTAGAGAAGCTTTAGAGAATTATAGTTAGCTAAAATGATTTTTTTAGGAATTTCTGTGGTGATTTGTGGTTCCTGGACATGAACTACTTTCTATACAGCAACATGTACATGATTATTGCATAAACTTGTGCTATAGCAAATTGTAGATATATCTCTGGATAGATCTAGCTGTGAGAACTAACAAGAATAGATACCTTATATACTTGTATTTGCTTTTCTTGGGTGTTTTAGTTCCTGGCTGCTGCTAGTAAGCAACATATCATATGCATACATGATCTTGTCATGTAGTGTGCCTATGTATTTAATATCTTGCATGATTGCATGATCAGATCATGCTTTGCATCAGTGGTAACTTAAATATCTTTTCATATACTGCTCATACTTGGATTTAGTGGCTGGAATATTAATTTGCTTGCCAAATCAGGTGCATACATGATCTGGTGGTGTTTTTGGTGTAAAAGTGTGAATATCCAGCCTTTCTATGGCTAGATAGATGGATATAAACTGATAAGAACAGATCTGCTGTGCTTAATTTCTTAGCCATGCCAATGATGCAAAGGCTGAGGCAATTATTTTGATAAGAACAGATATTAGTGTGTTGCTTTAATTCTCTATGATGATTTAGCATAGCATCTCTATGCCAATCTGAGAGAAACAATTCTTTCTATCCTCCTAGTTGAGATCTAGTTGAAGGGTAGTTGGAATGATTTAGAGATGTATTCTTGGATCGATTTTGATGTGCTGCCCTGCTCTCCTCTCTATCTAGCACTGTCCTGTCATTTACAGGGCTTGCTAGCACCTCTCCTCTGCCTTGCACACACAAAGAATTAACCTGCTGTTGTTGAGCAGCTTGGTCTTCTGGAAATTGATGATAACCTGCGTCTTGTGGCTAGCCTGCTCCTCCTCGCTGCTTGACCTATTTCCTAGTTGTTCTAAAGATTGGGCATAGTTTGGTGGTGTTCTTGGTGTTCTTGAGGTGCTATGGCTGATCTGGATGATGATTTGGTTGCTAGATTCGTTGCTGGTATATTTGTGCTAATGGAGAGAACATATGGTGCGGCTGGCTGCTTATAGCTTGCTGTTTGGAAAGATGGATATGAGGAAAATGTGTTGTGGTTGGCTGCTGTGATGATTATATACTGCTGGCTGTTTGTTGTGGTGGTGACACACAACTAGATGACTCCTCATTTGCATGGGTGAGTAAGCTACTTGTTGTCAAGCTCTCATGCTTGGGCATTACTTGGGGTTCAAGTGAAGTTAGATATTTTGGTTGTGGATCGGGATGACTTGTCATTGGTCTTATCTCCTTGTGAGATTTATTCTTGAGCAAGACAAGAGGTAATTGTCACTAGATGGACTTGTGGGCTGATTCTCCTATGTGGGCTTGTGAAATACTAGTGGCTTTGCTAGTTATGGGTGGTGATCTTGTGGGCTTTACATTTCGGATTTGGGGGCTTTATAAATTAGCTTATTTTCTTCCTTGGTAATTAATATCATTGGAGAAACATTTCCATTTTCATGTGGTTTTGTTCTTACTGATTCTTAATACCAATAGAGAATAATTTAATTGTGGACTTTTCTTTAATAGGAGTTTGACTAGATTAGAGGGAAACAAAATGTTGCCTTTGTTGCTTGCTCAAATGGATCAATGTTGCCTTCTTATCCATGCTGCCTATTTGCCTCTAGATGATCCAAATGATCCCCAAAATGATCCAGGATCCATTGTTGCCTTAGATAAAATTCCCTCTAATCACCACTTGGTATTAGGACATGTTCCTAATATCCAGTAGTCGAGTTCCAACAGCAAATTGCCTCACCCTTGTGGTGAAGGCAAACATTTTAATTAAGAAACATTTCTTTTGGGCTGGTTTATTTTTATATGAACCTCAATTGCCTCACGTCTACAGGAAGAATTTGGAAACAAGAGTGATCAAGTCTTGTGTCCAAACTACTTTCTATATAACACCAAGCTTTTGAATTTCACACAAATTCTAGAGGATTTGATAAGAATAGGTACTTGTTATGTGCAGCCTCCTCCAGTCCAATTGGTTGCATTTCTTCCTTTCTCCCTTGTGTTCTTTGTCTTGCAGGAATGAATTTGAGAAGGTTGGAATGTAGAAGATAAGATTCAATGGTAGATGAAGATCAAGATTTAGTTTAAGCTTCTTTTTATTCCTTAGTAATCTTCTTTTCATTTGGATGAGATATGTACTTATTCGATTAAATTGTAATATTATTATTCTTGCATTTCAATCTTGCAAAGTTGTAACCTGTCACTATTCTAGTTATTATTTCTTGTACTTTGACACTCAAATTTGGAATTGAGATGTGTGTAAATGGGTGTGATGAATGTAAGAAATGATGTAATAAGATGATGAGTTGAGATGATGTGTTAAAATGATGGATGTATGAAATATGAACTTGATGTATTTGAATTATTGTATGGTCATAATTGTGCATAACGAGATGAGATGGTCATATAGATATTGTTGGGAGATGATTAAGTCTTATTATGCTTTATTGGAATTATATACTTGTCATTTATTAAATTGTGGTCAAAATGTCGAGAGTTTAGGAAATGGCATGTCCAATTCTGGAATACTTGGACAAAGGATCATAGTTTCTAATTAGTTGTTTCAAAGATCACGTCGAAGTTTATATCACTCGACAAGATGATCTAGCTCCTAATTCATCGAGTCGAGAGAAACATCGATCACTTTATATTCTTTATTTCAAAAGCGCGAAATTTTCCCGCATTTTCAGATGCATGCTAAGTGAATGCACAAATTCTATTTCTATCCTTTCTACTCTCTAAACTACGGGGTATTACATCCTCTCCCCCTTAAACTAAACTTCGTCCCGAAGTTTTGACTCCTCTCACGTAGAGATAAGTAGAATGAACTTCTGCAGATATTGATTCTCTCAAATTCCTTGTGGAAGTGGATGCAAATCTGATGATCGCTTGTCCAACATACTTCTCCTGCATCCTCCATTGATCAATACTATCCATCCGTCAACTTTCATCGACTATTTGATACATTCCAATGTTCTTACTACTCCTTCATGTCTCTCGAATCATCCAATTCAAACTCCTTGCATTACCCTACCTTTATAGTCCTCTGTCGAAGATCCTTTTCTATACCCTTATAAGATCTTTAGATATGCTCATTGGTACACTTCCTTATAATTAGGACACTAAAGGGACTTTTCTTCTAATGGTAAGCTCATCGCCTAAGCTCCAGAACCTCTTAGATAACTGTCCTTACTAGGCTATATAGAACATAATGCTTCCTAAGTAATTTACTTCCTCCAAATGGATTAGACACAAGTAATCCATCCATCCATGAATACACTATCTTATGGGTACTCCTCCCAGCACTTATAACCAGGGTGAACAATCCTTTCGATGTCTATCTCCTCATATCCTTGTATTGATACGGTATACTTTCTCATCCTTGAATTTTAGTTCCTTTTATTCCATCTCATTTAGATCCTCTAGTCATAGTTCCTATGACCACTGGATTCCTTGTGACTTTCACCCTCCAAATCTAAACTCCCTCTGTGGCTTTAGAACCTGGTTACTATTTCCAACAATGCTCATCCTTTCGAAGAACTTCTAGAGCATTGATAAAGTTTAACACTATCTCCGTCTAAGTTTTTCTTCCAAACTTCATGTTGTCCTAAACCAAGTACGATCCAATACACTTGTTCACTCCCCCCTTGGAATTTCCTAATACTTCCTCCGTTATAACCGTGTGTCAGTCAAACTTTATTCGGTTGTCTCCATTCAATCAAGCTTCGTAACTCACATTTCTGCTCAACTTCCAGTATTCCTGCCTAAAGGTCTCATGAAGAATACGTGGTATATCAGCCATATTGTGAATTCCTAATATTGTCCTCCAGTAAGGGATGCTATTACCAGATTTCTAACAGTTTCCCGAATAATACATGGTATGTCCACCATCTGAATGGTTGGCCCTAAGATGTCAATCCTCTTGATAACACATCTTTCTCCACAGTTGCTCCAGGTATAAATTGTGACTTTAGGTACTTTGGCATCATATGTGTGAGACTACTTCTTCCAAATGGGTCCACCTTCTTGGCTTATCATCAATCCACGACAAATTAGATTCTTCTCCATGGTTATGATGTTCTCTTGAACATTGAACTCTTGTAGTTTCACTTCTTTACCTGGTTGATATGTCCTCTCTTGAACACCAACATGCTTCCATCCAAATACTTCACCTTCCCTCTTCTCTTGCTGACTTAACCTTATTTATTGGATGCCTTTCTCACCACTCTCCCTTGTCAACTGTATGTGTATCCAACACAAAGTTATTTGCTTGTAGATGTCCAATCTCTAATCATGAACTCTTGTTTGACGGTTAATTTCTCCGCTCCTATTTCTGGTAATGCCTCTGAATAGTCAATCAACTTCCCGTTTATTCTTTAAGAACTAAAAATATCCATGTTCTTCCAACTTTAATACTCCTTTATCTCCAACCTTATGATACTCATAGACACATAAGTGTTGCTAAACTTCTGCTCAAACTCAATCCAAGTAGTAGCAATACCTCTTTATTGCTCCAAACATAACCTCTTCCACCAAGTTACGACAAATCCATATGTATTCTACATATTTCCTTCTTCATCTTTGAATTTGAACCTCCATGAAAAGACTTCCTGACTTGATATGTAAATACTCCATAACTTTCTTCCTGGTTATGTCTCCTACTGTAGCTTTCCTTGCATCATCTTTGGTAAATCCTTATCCAGCTATTTGTAATACTCTTGATCAAACTCACTTTGTTCCTTCATCCTTCCCTATACTAGTAAAATATGTCTCCCAAACCTAATATGATGTGGAACATGGTTCATACCCAATAGTGGCTTCATTGACTTGTGTCCTCTTGACTACCTTCTCTTCATGAGCTTCCATTGCTGCCTCAAATTTCTGATCACTCAGAACGCTCTCATACTAACCCATGTACCCTCTAGACCAGTAACATCAAGAAAGAACAAAATGTTGCAACATGCATTTGCACATTAAGTTCAAACTTCATGCCCGGATCTAGTCAATCAAAAATCCAATAAGATCCAATAAATCCCAAATACAGTTATATATCATTCATGCAACATAAGCCCGTAAAATAAGTAGTACTTTGAGTAAAAACATCTCAAGTACCTAGGCTTAGATGCTATACACTACAAGTTAGGTATATATTACCTTATAAACCTATTCTATATAACAACTCTTGCCTCACTGTCTTATGGGACAGGTTTATCCTTCACTCAGAGTATTTATCACAATTGACCATTCGCAATTGAGTAACTCTAACCTAGTGTCTAATTATACCTATCTCCATCTTAGTTCAAGAGGAACTAAATCTTCTTGGCATTGAACTTTGTCTTCGTGCCTTGGCATACTTCCATACTTCTTCATCTCAGCAAGTGTAGCCTTATGTGACCTCTCAATCACTCGTGTGGGTACTACTTCATAGGATGCTATCATCAATGATACCACATAGATATCACCGACTTGGGATATAACACTCTTTGGTATATCTATTGTATAGGACATTGTCTCAACCGGTATACCATCTTTTGAAAGAAACAATATAGATAAGTACTATACCTATAGAAGAATAGATAAGAATACTCTATATAAGTATGATGTTATTATTCTCAAGTGAATAACCACCATAAGTTATAGAAAGATATAGTTTAGATAAAATAACTTCCTATAGTCTTTACCAACCTACAAGTCACCTAAAAGGGTTTTAAACCTAAGATCGCTTTTGCTCTGATACCATCTGCGGTGACCCAGCACACCACTGCATGTTGTAGTGCGCAAGTCGTTGACATAACACTCACAGAAGGACTTATCCATGAATATTACATCCCTCAGAGTAGTACAACAGAAACATAGCAGGTCCAAGGTAACACTATAGGATTACAACAATATTCAATACAAAATCTTGAGAACCTCCTTTATATCAAAGCAAGTCTCATACAAATGAAATCCAGAAAAGATCCAATTCGTATCACTAAGCTGGAGATCAGCTCTAGCTCTATTCCTAATCCACTACTACTATTGTCATAGCCCTAATTGATTCCATCTGGAACATCTTTATCCAGGGTTGTATTCCTCCTTCCAATAGATGTTGTCTCCTCCACTGGTAGTGTGGTCTTTGTGTATACTATTGACACTGCGGTCATTGCCCCTCCATTGCCAAGGTTGTCGTCATTCTTCTGTTGGTGAAGTAGCGGTCAACTCCTTCAAGCTCCACCAGGTCGACTTGATTCCTTGAGGAAGACCTCCTCGACGCCGTGATGGATAGCTGACATCTCTTCCGGTGGCTCCAGAAGTCTAAGCAGGGGGTCAAATAGGAAGGGGTGAGTAACAGCGTTACTCAGCAAGTTCAGAATATATAGAGATAAGGTGTTTCATGCACTAGCTACTGCCAAAACCTCAGGTCTTTGGCATAGATGCAAGTTTTTGTAAACATTTCTTCAAAGGATAGATTTTATTCTGAAAACTATGTCCCAGCCTCCACCGGTCTTGTGAATCCAAATGGGACTCCATTCCGGCCTCGATCTCGTAGTTCCATTCCGGGAACACGGTTGTGATATCACAAATTTGTTGTTTGACTCTGCAGAGTTGCATCACTTTACCCAACAGTTGCCTGGCCCTTTATATGCTCTCTTTACACTCCATGAGTGTTATAGCTAAGGCTCAGGACATCCAGTCATGTGGAGCTTCTCCCAAATCAACACACATCCGCCCATTTGTGATGCGGTAGGGGAATCATGTTCCACGCATACCCAACACCCCTCCCAAGCTTCCCCACCAATTACCCCGTCGGGCAGGAAGAGCACGCGCTTCCACGCTGTTGGCCGCCACAACGACCCAACCCGGTGTAGGCCTGCCGAGGATATGCGGATGAGAAAAGAAGCCTCTGACTGACCCCGCCCATACAAAGTCCGTTGGTTGATGCTTTTACTACGGCGAAAGGATCACTGGAACAGGGGTTATTAGTTCCTAAGGATATATACCTTCCCATACGATGGAACACCGTACCTATTCATCTTACCATTGTTCCACCGCCAACCAATAGTATATACCACATCATTCAAAAATACCTTTTCTTTTTTATGCAAGTGAAAGGAACGTATAAGTAGATTTGCAAGTACTTTGATAAAAATACATCAAACGGTATGCAAGAATGAACTTGCCTATGATAAAGGTGGCAATTCATGTCCTTCGGGGTTCTAGGGTTTGCGGTAAAACCCCGAGATCTGAAAATAGCAATGTAATCCTGGTAAGGACTACTGGAACACTGTCAAGATGCTATTATGCATAGATATGAGATGCATCGTAAAATCCCCAAAAATACCCAAGCTCACAAGTGTAAGCTTTGTTTTACTTGATACTTTGACAACTGAAGTGATTTTAGGGGTTAAGGATTAGTTAGTGTTTATAATTTGTGGGTTGGTTAAATTACTTTGAATTATTATGATATCTAGAATTAAGTGTTTACCACTTTTATTGAGGTAAAGAATTTATTTTATTCAAGTAAATACTTTTCTCTTTTCTAGAAAAACAAGATTTGCAATTTTAAGTTATCAATTTTAATGCCTTTAAGAAAACATTTCATTAACATCAAGAAGTAATTATTTATTCAAATTTTATTTACTTGGCGAACTTTAAAATATTATCAACACAAGGGTGAATGATTTTAGATGGATTCTTCTTTGTGTGTTTTACCTAGGATGAGTTACAGGACAGTCATTTATAGTATGCAATAAAGTTCAAAATATATACTTTGAGTTTATTACTCAAATTGTTTTTCTTTTAGAAAAATAATTGTTTTTGAAAATAGTTCAATTCATTTCCACTTAAGGATCCTTGAATTTTTGTAAATAATTCAATTCACGTCCACTAAAGGATCTTTGAATTATTCACCTAAGAAAATATTTTCAAAACTTAAATTTGGAATTAATTCAAATCATATCCACTTAAGGATTTTTGAATTTTTCATTCAAGAAAACTTTTTCAATAAATGAAATAAAAATCATATTTGAAATCCTTATAAAATTTTGAGTTGAAACCCTATTTTTAATTTATTTTTAGGTATTGATTTGCATTTTTATTTTTGAATTGGAATTTGATTTGTGGAATGACTAAAATGCCCTTGGTCCAACTTGGTTGAACCAAGTCAAACTGGCTCGGGTCAACTACCCGACCGAGCCCTACTCCCTTCTCTCGCTCTCTCCTCTCTCTCGTCCTCCGCTCGATCCCCTTCTCCTTTGTTGTGATGCCGCCGTCGCCTCCCTCGATTCCGACCGTCGCCGGCTGGCTCCGGCGCCGCTTCTCCCCGGCGCGTCTCCGCCCGGTTCTCCTCCTCCAGTTCCCCGCCGCCACGAAGCCCCCTAGCTCTCACACGCACGCGCCCGTTCCCACGTCCGCGGAACCCTAGCTGTGTTGCTAGCCTTCGGCTCCGTTGACTCGATCTCCTCCGCCAGCTTCCATCGCCGCCACCCCTGCTATCTCCTCGCCGAACATGCCTCAACCTACTCTCCCTCGAGCTCCTGGTCGCCTGCTCCGACACCATTGAGCCCTGTCTCTTCTCCTCCACGAGCACGGCTCGACCTCGCCTCTATGTTGCCTACCTCAACCCCGACGCCGGCGGGATGGCTCTCAGATGGATGCAACCCCGGCGTCGCCGGTCGGGTAATGGTGTGGTGCTGGTGCGGCTGTGGTGCTACTGCTGCGACGATGGTGGTGTGGTGCTGGGGTGTTGCTGTCGCCGACGGGACGGCAGTGGTGCCGCCACTGCAACCTCGATGATGTACTGCTGCTACGCCTCCTCGACTACACCTACTCCAGCTCCCCTTGCTCTGCCTCGGCTACAAATCAACCAGGTGAGTTCTTCTTCTAGGTCCGGCCATCGTGTCGATGAATTGTGGTGATTAGTGGTGATGTGCTGTTGCTCTAGTTCATCCTGGTGATGAACTGATGCTTGTGCTCGTGCTGTGCTTGCGGTGTTCCTCACTGTTCGTCGAATTAACTGAAGAAATCTTTGATTGGACTAGTTATTTATTCATATGTGTTAAGCTTGAGTTTTGGATGATTCACTCATCTGATAGTTGCTATTTGGAAATATTTTAGCTTGTTGGCTTGGCTTATTAGCTTACTGGTTTATTATACCTGAAATATGTGTAGATTATGTGCATCAGTGTATACTTTGAATAAAAACAAATACCCTGCATGCTTGTATTTGCTGCTTTAAGGTGCCTTTAGTTCCTGGCTTTTGCTTGCTTATTGACTTAGCATGTTTACCTCCCTGTGTTGAATCTGTAGCTTGCTTGTTTGCAATTTAAGCATGATTTAGTCACTGTGGTGCCTCTTAGGAGTGTGCACAGTGTTTAGATCCATGCCTATCATGATCTAGTGATTTTAGTGTTGCTGAAATGATTTAAGAGATGTATTCCTGGACAGAGTTGGCTATTTAAATGATAAGAACAGATCTTGTGCTTGATGTTCTGGGCCCTGCCAATGATGCAAAGGCTGAGGCCTTTATTTGATAAGAACAGAGGCTAGCTGATGGGGGATACTTTATAGGTAGGCCCATGGACCCGGAAAGTAGACCCGCCAAGACCAAGAAGGCCAAAGCCGAGTCACGTATCAAGTCGCATGGGCTGGGCTGGAGACAAGCCGGCCAGGGCCCATGATGAAGAAAGGACCCGTCCGGAAGGAGTCCAAGTACAACCCGGAGTCTAAACTTGGAAGACCAAGACGTAGAGTAGGACTCCGTGTTCTAGTATGACTCGGTGTAAAGTGTAAGTCCAGGGACCCGGCAGCCTTTATAAGCGGGGTCCTGGACCTTAGATCGATAAGTTCAATCAGTAGAGATAGTCAATCAGTAGAGATAAGTTCAATCAGTAGAGAAACCCTAGCCACCAGAGAGAAGTCGCCGGCTCCTAAGTTGTGGGAGCCGGGTCCTTGTAATCGAGACATATCAAGAGCAATAACAGAGAAGCAGGAAGTAGGTCTTTACCTCGAATTAGAGGGGCCGAACCTGGGTAAATCCTTGTTCCTTGGCGAGATTAACCGTTCCAGCGTACTTCAGTCATCAATGGCCCCAGAACTCATCTTCCCTAAGGAAGAACTTGCCGTGACAACCCCACGACAGTTGGCGCCCACCGTGGGGCCTACGGTGACAAAAGGAGTCGAGATCGTTGGAGCTGCTCGTCGAGCTATGGAGAAACTCGCCATCGGGCGGGTCTACACTGATGAGCATGGAGAGACAGAGATCGATGACTCAGGCTGGACCTCGGAGATGAATGAAGTCGACGAGGGCTATCAGCTTGTCTTTGGAGGAATCAACGTGTTCGTCGGGATGGTGTGCGCGTCGGGTCTTCGCGAGAACTCGGCGGAGTCGGTGCCAGAGCTAACTGTCATCGTCGAGTCCGACGGCGAGGAGTCGGTCGGAACTTCAGAGGTCGGCATCATCGCCGAGTCTGAGGAACCCCTAGCTGAGGAACCAGATGTGATGCAAGAGTCAGATTCAGATTATGATGCAGATTCAGAGTCCATCCTACCCTTGTTTGAAGATCGACTTGGGTACGGGATAGAGGAAGAGGATTACGAGGAGTCGCCAGTACGCGCTCGTGTTGTGGGAGTCTACATGTCTGGGAACACTGGGAATCAGTTTGATACAACTTTGTTGACAAAGGAGATTAATGCAAGTAATGCCGCAGAGAGGGCGGCCGAGTTAACCAACGCTCGTGCTGCGTTGGAGAAGCAGTTAGCTGATATCACAGAGGCAAACCGGAGGTTAGCTGCAGAGCAGGCCCGAGTCCAAGATGAAGCTCAGGTCGTGCGGAGGCGCCGCGAGGAGCTTACTTCAATTCAGCATCGCCGAGCCAGGAGTCGCTTACATGATGGAGTCCACATCAATCCAACCAATTTATTCACCACACCCAATGGTCCAGGCAGAGGAGCCGGACTAGGAGGCTCAGCGGCAGCAGGAGGCGCCGCAGGAGGAGCCGGAGGAGCACCACCACCACCACCACCACCACCACCCCCAGAAGGATCGGGAGGCAGCCGTGCTAACGGACCACCGCCTGAAGGAGGAGTCGGAGGAGGAGCATCTGGTGGCTTAGGGGCACAGCCTAACAGATTTCATACTCCAGAGGGACATTACTCCAATCCTATGGACAACGTGCATGCGGCGACTCTGAGATTGGAGAATATTGTGGTACCAGAGGGACCAGCAGGACAGGAGACTCGGGAGGCTATCGAGTTACTGAAAACAGCCTTGACTCAGCAGGCTTTGTATCCAACTTTTCCAGATGCAAGTAGGCTACACTCAACACCCTTTAACTCAGGTACGAGGAGTCGGCACGGCGAGTCCAACCCGGCAAATTCTACGAGTGCAAGGCGTCGTGAACTAGCGAGGAATCGTGCAAACATACCAACGGCTTCACAAGCTCAGCTAGTGGTTGATGAAGCAAGGCAACGACGAGAGAGAGAAGCAGCAAGAGCTCGGGAGGCAGAGAGGGACAGAGCGTTAGTGCTTGCAGCCAACCCGCCTCAGCCGAGCCGGGTCCACGAGGAGGTGACTTCTCCTGGTGCGTCCCCAGCATTAACAGGACCAGAGTGTTTGTCCGATGCCATCAGATCCGAGTCCTTCCCTAGCAGTTTCAAGGAGCCGCGCAAGGTTCCAAACTATGAGCCCAACATGGACCCGACCTCTTGGTTGGGTACATACGAGATGGCAATGAGTATTCGCAATGCCACAGGTAATCTGTGTGCCAAGTTCATGTATCTTATGATGGAGGGAGCAGCCAAGGTGTGGATGCGCAACTTGCCTCCTAGGTCAATCAACTCTTGGGAGCAATTGAAGGCGGCTTTTATTCAGAATTTCCAAGGCACTTGCAAGAAACTCAGCACCATTGAGGACCTGGAGCGATGTGTCCAGAGGAAGGGCGAGTCAGCAAGGCACTGGATGAAGCGAGTCTCAGAGATCATTAACTCCTCACAAGGACTCCCACCAGTTTCAGTGTTAATGGCGATGGAGAGAAATTGCAGTTACAATCCCTTGAGTTGGAAGCTAGGTCGTATGAAGGAGAGCCTGAATCAAGGTATTCCCCTTACGATTGGTGAGATCATGGCAGGTGCTAATAAGCACGCTGCCACAGACAAAACAAAGGATCAGGAGGAAGGAACTAAAGGACAAGGTGGCAATGGTCAGAACCAGAACCAGAATCAGAACCAGAATCAAGGTAGTGGCAAGAGGCCGTATGGAGACAACTCTGACCTAGTGGCCAACACAAACACTGGAGTCAGGCGTAAGGACAACAATTCTGGTGGATACCAAGGCCGCACTCCAAGCACAGAGGAGGTCTTGAGAATTCCATGCCCTAAACATGCCAAGAACGGTAGATGCGGTCATACCCTGGGACAGTGCGTAGATTTGCAGCGCGCCAGGTTCCAAGGGCCAGGAGGAGGTAACAACAATGGTGGATATAGAGGAAACAATGGAGCCGGAGGACCCGGCAATAACGGTGGAGGAGCCGGCAATAACCCAAACCAACCTCAAGGAGGAGGTCACCAGCAGGGCGGGTTCCAGCAGAACCCGAAGCAGCTTCACGAGGGCAATGGTCAGTATTATGTCACAACTCGGCAGCACAACCCGAGTCATGGCAGCTACCATGTCTTCACGACTAGTACGTCCAAGCGTTCCAAGAAGTTGAAAGTCAGAGCAGTTAATGCAGTAGAGCCGGCCCTTCCACAGTGGCTCAGGTGGTCAGAGCAAACCATCACATGGAGTCGGGCAGATCATCCTCCAAGAGTCGACGAGCCAGGGCAGCTAGCCTTGGTAGTGGCACCTCAAGTTGGGGGCTATACATTGAACAAAGTGCTTATGGATGGTGGAAGTAGTATCAACATCTTATATTACGACACATTCAAGAGGATGCAGCTGCAAGATAGACAGCTAATTCCAACAGAGACAGTGTTCCATGGGATAGTACCAGGGAAGTCGGCTAAACCTATCGGTAAGATTTACCTTGAGGTTGCTTTTGGCACAGTGGAGAATTTTCGTTCAGAGATTATGCCCTTTGAGGTAGTGGACCTTAAGAGCCCATATCATGCTCTTTTTGGTCGACCTGCATATTTTAAGTTTATGGCTAGGCCATGTTATGTGTACTTGAAGCTCAAGATGCCAGGTCCAGCAGGAATCATCACAGTTAATGGCAGCAGACAGATGGCATTGGAGTGCGAGATTGGTGATGCAGCCATGGCTGAGACAGCTTGTGCTCAAGAGGAGCTGAAGTTTTACAAGGCAAACGTGGATCCGGAGGACAACTCGGTCCTTAAGAAGCCGGCCACAGAGGAGAAGATGAAATTCAAGTCAGCTCAGGATACAAAGCAAGTCGACTTCACCCCTGGTGACTCTTCCAAGCAGTTCACCATTGGGGCACACCTCTCTGATAAATAGGAAAGCGCGCTCGTCGAGTTCATCCGTGAGAACCGGGACGTTTTTGCATGGAAGCCATCTGACATGCCAGGAGTCCCGAGAGAACTCGCCGAGCACAGCTTACACGTTAATCCTAACGCAAGACCAGTCAAGCAGGGTCTGCGCAAGTTTCATGATGACAGGAGGAAAGCCATAGGAGAAGAGGTGGCTCGGCTCCTCGCAGCCGAGTTCATCAAGGAGGTCTTTCACCCAGAGTGGGTGGCTAATCCAGTGTTAGTACCAAAGAAGACAGGAGAGTTGAGGATGTGCATCGACTTCACGGGCCTGAACAAGCATTGCCCTAAGGACCCGTTTGCACTACCTCGCATAGACCAGATCATTGACTCCACAGCGGGGTCAGAGTTGCTTTGTTTCTTGGATGCATATTCAGGGTACCATCAGATCAGACTCAAGATAGAGGATGAGTTGAAAACGTCCTTCATCACGCCCTTTGGAGCATTTTGTTACACAACAATGCCCTTTGGACTCAAGAATGCGGGAGCTACATATCAGAGGTGTATACAGAACTGTTTCAAAAAACAGATTGGAAGGAATATTCATGCTTATGTGGATGATGTAGTTGTCAAATCTCAGAAGGCCGACTCTTTGATAGCAGACTTGACAGAAACCTTTGAGAACCTGCGCAAGTATAAGATGAAGCTCAACCCGACCAAGTGTGTCTTTGGAGTCCCTGCTGGCAAACTCCTAGGCTTCATCGTTTCAGAGAGAGGCATTGAGGCAAATCCAGAGAAAATCAAGGCTATCCATAACTTGCAGAAGCCGACTTGTCTGAAGGACGTCCAAAAGCTTACTGGATGTGTGGCAGCTCTGAGCAGGTTTATTTCCAGACTCGGGGAGAAGGCGGGTCCTCTCTACCGACTCCTGAAGAAGTCAGACAAATTCCTATGGGATGAAGAGGCTGACCGTGCTTTTGAGGAGTTGAAGAAAACTTTATCAACAGCACCAGTGCTTGCAGCTCCTACAGATAAGGAGCCCATGCTATTATATGTAGCTGCCAACGAGAGAGTTGTCAGCGCAGTAGTAGTTGTGGAACGTGCAGAGGAAGGAAAGGAGTACCCAGTGCAGAGACCTGTCTACTACATCAGTGAAGTCCTCACAGAGTCAAAGCAAAGGTACCCTCAGTGGCAGAAATTAGTTTATGGAGTTTTTCTTGCAAGTAGAAAGCTCAAGCATTATTTCCAAGAGCATCCAATTAAGGTGGTGAGTTCAGCACCGCTAGCAGATATTATACGCAACAGAGAGGCAACAGGGCGAGTCGCCAAGTGGGCAATTGAGTTGGGTCCTTATCATATCACATATGAGCCAAGGACAGCGATCAAATCTCAAGCTTTGGTGGATTTTGTCAATGATTGGACAGATTTTACATCTTCACCAAGCACCCCTTGCACCAAGTATTGGACAATGCACTTTGATGGGTCCAGACAGTTGGAAGGCTCAGGAGCCGGCGTGGTGTTAACATCACCTAAGGGAGATAAGTTAGCATACGTCCTTCAGTTACACTTTGATTGCACCAATAACATGGCAGAGTATGAGGCTTTGCTACATGGCCTGCGTTTGGCCAAGGAGATGAACATCAAGCGTATCAGGTGCTTTGGAGACTCGGATCTCGTAGCTCAGCAAGTATCTGGAACTTGGGACTCGAAGGATGCAAACATGGCAGCTTATAGAAGAGCAGTCGAACAGATAGCCGGGTTCTTTTCTGGTTATCAAGTGGAGCATATTGACAGACGCAAGAACGAAGCCGCTGATGCGTTATCACGACTCGGCTCTCGTCGAGAGAAAGTACCACCAAATGTGTTCTTAGATGAACTTCACCACCCTTCAGTCAAGTTGCCCACAGAGGAGGAGTTAGCCTTTCCAGACCCAGAGTCGGCACTTGTTGCAGCAGTACGAGCAATCCCAACATGGACAGAGCCCTACCTAGCCTATCTCCTGCGGGGTGAACTCCCAAAGGATGAGGTCAAGCAAAAGCAACTCATCAGGCGATGCAAGTCCTACACAGTTATTGACGGCGAGTTATATAGAAGAAGCGTTACTGGAGTCTACCAGAGATGTGTGTCTCCAGAAGAGGGCAAGCAAATATTGCAAGAGATCCATGCAGGAGATTGTGGTCATCATGCATCCACTAGATCCTTGGTGTCAAAAGCTTTCAGACACGGGTTCTTTTGGTTGACAGCACATTTAGATGCAGAGAGGATAGTTCGAGTCTGTGATGGATGTCAAAGGTACGCAAGGCAAGACCACGTGCCAGCTCAAGAACTCAGAACCATCCCTATCACTTGGCCATTTGCAGTTTGGGGACTCGACATGGTGGGCCCTTTCTCAAAGTCGCCTTGTCAGAAGACCCATCTGCTAGTAGCAGTTGACAAGTTCACCAAGTGGGTGGAAGTGGAACCCGTCAGCAGAGTCGACGGTGCATCAGCTGTGAGATTCTTCAAGAAGATAGCCACACGTTTTGGGTATCCTCATAGCATCATTACAGACAATGGTACCAACTTATCAGTTGGGGAGATGGCCAAGTTTTGCGGTGAGAACAACATCAGACTCGACCTAGCCTCAGTGGCACATCCACAGTCCAATGGACAAGCAGAGAGGGCAAATCAGGAGTTGCTGAAGGGAATTAAGCCTCGGCTCCGAGTCCCTTTGCTAAGAGCCGCCGGGTCTTGGGTTGAGGAGTTACCAGCAGTGCTTTGGAGCATCAGGACGACTCCTAACAGATCTACTGGCTTCACACCTTTCTTCATGGTGTATGGAGCAGAAGCTGTCTTGCCAAGCGACTTGTTGCACGACTCGCCACGAGTCGCCAATTATGTTGAGACAGAAAATGAACTCGCCCGACAGGACTCGGTCGATGCACTTGAGGAAGCAAGGGAGTTAGCCCTTGAGAGATCAGCAGTTTATCAGCAGGACCTGCGGCGATATCACGCACGCAGAGTCAAAACCAGGACTTTCCAGGAAGGAGACTTAGTGCTTCGCCTTGTCCAGAGTAAGGAAGGGATGCACAAGTTATCTCCACCATGGGAAGGACCGTTCGTCATAAGCAAGAATCTGAACAATGGATCGTACTATCTGATGGATGTGCGAGAGCCGGCAAGTGTAGGCAAAGGAGCTGATACAGCTCATACTCTAGATCCTTATGCAGAGGCAAAGAGGCCTTGGAACATAGCTCAGCTACGTCCATATTATACCTAAGTTGTAATAGATTCATGAGTTGAAAGGCAATGAGCCCAGTGAGCCATGCCTAGATGTAATCGAATTATTATGATCAAATGAAATAAAGCCGGCTTCTGTGAACATGAGTCCTTTAGTCGAGTCACCCAGTGAGTGCGCTTTGTTCTTTAAATTTTGATCATCAGGTTCTTGGGGGCTTGCTTTTCAGTGAAAAAAGTTAAGCTTAAACTCTTGGACCCGGCACAGTAGCCAAATTTTCCTAGTTTTCTCGCTGGTAAGTCAGATGCATCCTGCACAATATGATCTATCTACAGGCATGACTTGTTTCTTTCTCTTATGGATCCTAAGGAACATATGAGTTAAGAACCTGTCAGCACAAGCTGTACGAGAAGTCATGCAGGGCCTACTTATTCATCAGTGAAAAACTAGACGGGTTATAAGAACCAAGCCGATTGGCACAAATTCAAAATAGCTAACAAGCTACATAGTTTAAAGCACCAGTAGTGCATCTTTACAACTCAAAAGAGCTCAACAAGCTCAATAGTTTACAGCACCAGTAGTGCATCATTACATTCCAAAGTAGCTAGCAAGCTACATAGTTTAAAGCCATCAAGAAATAAGTTATTACAAACTAGAAGTCATCTAGAGAATTGTCTTTTACAGGAGCTGAGTCCTTGACTGGAGCTGTGGAGTCCTTAGCTGGAGACTTGTCTTTCGCCTGTGCAGCAGATGCAGAAGTCGACTTCCCAGGAGATTTTGTGGCAACTTTCTTCGTCTGATAACCAGTTCCCCTGGGGTTCTTCATGTGTTTGCTCAACTCCTCTTGAATTTGGGAGCCGCCAGTTGCGACTCTTGAAGGGGTGGGCGCAGCAGGAGTCTTCAGCGTGGGCTCTGCACCAGTCAAGTCGCCAGCCTTAGGAGCAGCTGGAGTGGAAGAGCTTGGCCCAGTTGATGGGGCACCAGTCATATCCTGTGAGGGACGCCCAAAGTTTACGATTGGAGGAACTCCTGGATTAACCCTCTTGTTCTCCAAGTCATAGTGATGAACCCATACCTCCGGGTCCATCTTGTTGGCGATTTCGCAGGCGTAAGGCCGCACTAACAACTCCTCAGCTTTAAAGTCGTCTTGAGTGAAAGGTTTGCCGTCTTCATGCTGCTCTGGCTTTCCCATAGTGAGCATTGCCGGCTCCAGGACGGTGGGATAGTAGCTGTGGGCCAGTGCAAGTATTCTTATGGCAGATCTCCTCATGGCAGATTGTTTCCACATGTGCATGTACCCTGGAGCCCTTGACAATTCATCAACCAATCGCTCAGGTTCCTTGGGGTACTTGCCCTTGGAGTTCAGATATTTACCACAGAGCGAGCACCCTCCTGCAGCCCATGGCAGTGGTCTAGCACGGAGTGGAGTTGTTGGCTAGTTGGCAGCTTGAGTTTTGGGGAGTCAGCCCCTGCAAAGTAAGAAAAGCCAAAAGTCATAAGTCATTGAATTCTTGGTATAAAGCTGAAAGAAAGCAAGTGCAGTAACTTACCAAAGATATGATGACACATCGCCTTAATCCCCTTTTGGCATACATCCAGGACGGCTCTCAGATCAGTGTGTGCCTTCTGGGCAGCCTTCTTTGCTTCAGCCGACTCTTTCTTTACCTTTGCTAGCTCAGCAGCTAGGACTTGTAAGTCCTTCTCCAGTTTGAGGGAATGTTGTTTTTCAGATTCAGCAGATTTGGCACTGGTAGCTGCTTCGTCTTCCAATTTCTTCATGTCTCTTTTCATCTTGGAGACAACAGTCTGGAAAAGCAGAAGTCATGAAAGGCAGAAGTCAGCAATGCATAAGTCGACAATTAACAAGTCAGAAAAGTGCAAGTCAGATTTTTTACAAGTCAAATTCTATAACTCATGAGCTCCAAGACGTTACAAGTTAACAACTTGGCGCTTGGGGGCTACTCAGGAGTCAGTTTTTTCATAAACAGCAGTCAAGAGTCCTAATCGACAAGTCATCAGCTCCAAGTCGCCACAAGTTAGCAACTTGGCGCTTGGGGGCTACTCGCAGAACAGAAATTTTTCTTCAAGTAAGATATCAGTGAGCAATATATATTGGTAGCTCCAAGTCGTCGCAGGCTGACAACTCGGCGCTTGGGGGCTACTCATGCAGAAATTTTTTGGTCTAAGGACCCGACAGACAGTAAATTAGCAGCCCCGAGTCCTAGTAGAGCTAAGGACTCAGGCCTTGGGGGCTACAGTATGCAAGTTTGTTCTACCTACCAAGTGATTTGATTTCAGGATGAAGCACCTATCTTAGCTCCAAGTCACCAAAGATAAGGTGCTTGGGGGCTACTGTAATAGGGGATTAATGGATAGAGCATAAAGAGCACAAGTTAGAATGCTTACGTTGTGAATCATCTCAAGGGCTCTGAGGGCTACTTGCTCCTCATCCTTTAGTTTGGAGGCTTGATCATTAAGCTCTACGGCCTCAATGTAGGCCTCGTTGAAGGATTTGTTGTCAGATATTCGGAGCCGGCTGTAGTCAGTTGAAGACTTTGCTGGTTCAGTATTCAGCTGAGAAGTGGGAGCCGCCTTTTCCTGACTCGGAGGCACTTGAACAGTAGTAGTTGGGGTTCCACCTCCAGTTGAGGATGGGATCACCACAGGAGTCTCCAACCGAGTCCTTGGAGCGGACTCGGGTACAGGGGGAGTCCCAGTAGCTGTTGCACCAATAGATGTGGGAGTCGTAGGAGCTGTCTTGGTACTCGTCGTCTGAGAAGTCGACGGTGGTACAACTCCTCGGCCGGAAGTTACATCATCCATGCCTGGTAGCTTGGAGACCTTGGCGCAGGGCCGGGCTCTGAGACAGGACAGATTGAAATTCAGGTATAGATTAAAGATAAGTACAGATGACATGCCAGTAAAAACCAAGGAGAAAGGTCATACCCAACATTTGTCTCAAGATCTAAAGCTTCTTGAGAGTCAGAAGAGAAGATTGACATTCCAGACACATAGGAGTCAGCCTTCTCGGGAGGAGAGGTCGACTTCCTCTGATGTGATACAGGTAGAGGAGGAGGAGACTCTGCAGGGCCACTTGAGCGCAATTTCCTTTTCTTGGCAGCAAGGACTTGTGCAGGAATTTCTTCGGGCTCGCTGGAGGAGCCGCTAGATTTGCGGACTCGTGAGGCAGGTACCTTAGGCACAGCAGCCCGGGACCCATTTTTTGGAACTGGAGGAGTCGGGGAGCGACTCTTGGCATCTGAGGACTCCTCAGATGAAATGGTTTGGGCTCTTGCAGGGCTTGATTCGGTATGCTCCTGGTCAGCATGCTGTGCTTCAGAAGAGGACCCCTCCTCAACAACATTGACAGTAGGAGCCTCAGGTGAGGACTCCTCATCTTCATTTTCATCACCAGCAGCAGTAGCCTCTTTAGAGGACTCCTCGCTGGCTTCTTCTTCCTCAACAACCTCTGCAGCAGCAGAGGTGCTCCCTTTGCCCTTGTCAGTTTCAAGGGTCGACTTCCAGAAGGAGTCGGTAAGCTGCAGAGGGGAACAGAAAGTTTGAGTTAGCAGATTGAGATAATGCAAGCAAGCAAGAAGGAAAGACAGTTAAAGTACTTACAGCAGGAGCTGGGCAGGTGGAGCAAAAAGGCTGGAGCCCAAAGTGGGCTTGGTCCTTCACCATCTTCCCGGTCAATTTCTTGATTAATCGACCAAGTTCAGGACCATCAGATAACTTAGCAATCATCCTAAGATCATCTGTGACACACCTGGTGTATGAGCAGATGAGCCGGGTCCTAGGACTCAGCGGTTGAATTTTCCAGGTGGTCCAGCAGCGGACAAGATCCATGTTTTCCAGGTTGTGAGAGAGGAGAGCTCGGATTCTGAGGATCAAGGATTCGACTTTGGGCCGGGCGGCCTCTGAGCACCTGGCTTTCATAGCAGGAGTCACCTCCAGTCGGCTCTCAGAAAATTGAGGGAGTTTAGGTTCATCCTCAGGAGAGGTGTCTTTGCAATAAAAGAAGGACTTTTGCCAGTCCTTGATGCGATTTGGAAAAACTGGTTTGGGGAAGACAGAATTTAGGCGACGCTGGAGAGCTACAGCGCCGCATTGTAAGAGGGGTCCACCGGAGGTTTCAGGTTGAGGGTTGCAATAGAACAACTCGAGCCATAGATCTAAGTCAG